>JAAGNO010020033.1:0-28438 GCA_033439905.1 Ceryle rudis
TGGGAAGCTCATGCTGGAACAGGGGAAAACCACTAAAATAGGCAAATGGCGCTAGAACAGATTGGTATGCACAGAGGTGCACACAGGAACCACTACACACTTGATCCCAACCTGCTGCCCCTTGCTTGGCTGAGGAAACATGGATGAGGATGTGGAGAGGTGCCCGACTTAACAATTTTTTCCCCCTTCACCACAGTCCACTTAAGTTTTGGTTTACTTGCTTACATTTTCTTTTTCTCAACACCTGAATCATAGAATAAATCATAAAGACTGAAGCAAAGAAGACATTCAGTAGCTCTGAATTCTCTTCATCTTCTGTCACCAAGGCTCTCACCTCATTCAGCAGTGGGCCCACATTTTCCCCAGTCTTCCTTTACCATTGATGTATGTGAAGAAGCTCTTCTTGTTCTCTTTTACTTCCTTTGCCAGGGTTAATTCCAAGAGCGCCTTGGACTTCCTTGCTATCAGTTATCAGAAATTTGTGGTAATAGGCATTAAACTAAATTAAGTAAAAATTCTCCAAGCTGAGAATATTTTGCCCAGGACAGAAGAGGAAAATGCATAATGACAAAAATCCCGAAATCTGTCCTCTCACTGGCTACCCCACAATGCGTAGTGACAGCAGAAAAATGGGAGCACAGGATCTTCAGTGAGGACTTAGCATCTGTTCAAGCAATTAAAAAGTTGTATCTTCAACTGTGTAGACTAAGGCTCTGACTCAGCTAAATATTTTGTAACATCCTTTTCTCCTAGTAAAAATAGAGGGGGCTATAACTAACAATTTGGTTAAGAATTCCAGCCATGGTTTTTAAATGTAAACATTGCTAGATTGCAATTTATATAGCAAGAGAAACATAAGCTTTTTATGTTACATTCACTATTTTCACAAATTGGTTTATGCCAATATTTCTGTTGTACTACAATGACGATTTCCTCATGCTTGTATGTGTGAAATCACGTTATGTCATGACCCATGACAAAATACAATTTTTGATTCAATGGAGAGGAGTCAGTCCTAATCTGCATGCCCAACAGATGTGAAATAAGGGGTTATTTCTGTGAGGTCTGCAGCTGAAGTTTAAAAGTGAAATAAAACTCAGCCTTCCCAATGAAAATATTCTAGGAGAAACACATTTTCCTTCCTTTACAGGAATTCTAGGACATAGAGAAAGATTATATAGTTACAGAAAACCACAGTGTGATCAAGCTTCAGTAAGAAAATAGATGTTTAAGCCATAGACTCATATATATTCAACGGCTCTCCTTCTTTGTCAGACTTTCATTGAATACATTGATGTATGTGTCTGTATAACCTCAAAATGTTGCACAGCTGTTAATATGAAGTTGTCTTAGGTACACAGAACTGATGTCATATAGTCCCCCTGTCTCATCTACTTCATATATTGAGCTGTATCAGACAGTTCCTGAAGATTCAGGTTATTTGGGAAAGCTTGCATAAAACAGAGATAGGAAGACATGAAGTATTCAGTGTCTTAACAGTCATAGAGTTAATTTTTCAGTGAACAAAAGAGCAGAGTGCCACTGTGGCAACCATGTTGCTAAACTGTCTTTCACTGTTCTGGAACTGACACAATCAGAGAATATGTAGCTTTTGACTGGTTAAACAATTACACCAAGAAACACTTGTTCATTGCAAGAAAACTAGAGAATCCTGTAGTCTTAGGTTTTATGTGATCTGTTTTTGTAATTATTCTATGTTTAATAAAAAAACCAAAACCATGTAAATGGTTTACATAGAAATGAAATGTCATGAAAAAAACCCAAACATTCAACATAGATTTTTCTCATACCAATAAAAGCAAGAAGCAGATGCACTGGAAAGTGGGTTAGACTACTGTGAAAACAGCTCATGGTAACAATCAGAACAAGGACAATATTCCCTGTCAAATACACAGACACTGAGACTAACTCTGATCATAACTGAGAGCCGAATTTGAAGCTGGCAATTTACTTCTGAAATATTGCCTATTATTTAAAAGGACAGTTGTTTTGTCTAAATGTAGCCTATGCAAATTTAAGAACAGAATTAGGGATTCTGAATTAGGATTCAGTATATGCAAATATTTTTGGCTAGACATTAGAGCTACTTTTTAAAAATGAAATATGAAAAGAACACCTAATGTATGATGAATACTAATGACTTGGGAAGAAAAAAAAATGGTTTCTCTATGCCCCAACATTTAGCTTAACATAGTCTTAAAAACTCCAGCTTTTAAGATGGGCTGACATTATTCTGAAGCCAGCTTGTCAGTGTGCTAGAGAATGGGTTGGTGCCTTAGTTGTTTAACTGTTCTAGCAATTTAATTGTCTATAAGGATTTGTATAGGAATTTGAAGTATTGTACTGTAGTAGACTGTATTTTAAATGAAAGCTTGTCCAATTAATAAGCTTCATAGGAAGCTGGTTTTTCCCTTGAAAGAAAACTAAAACATCATTTTGAAGTCATTAAAGTGTACAACAAAAGTTAGCTTTTTTTTTTTTTTTTCCCTGTGAGTTAAACTAAAATGTATTTTAATAGTTTGTGGTTTTTTTTTCATAAATGATGCTACCTATGCTTTCTAAGACTATTATTTTCAGACTTCTAGTAGAGAAGACTCATTTCTTCATTTGAAAAACTCTCCCACATTTGGCTCATAAACAATCGAGGTATTTGGAAGTGTCTCGGACTTTGTTTTGGAGCTCTGACATATCCTGAATAGGTTCTGCCATGCATTACACAGCAGGATTTCAGCTACCAACAGGGTAAAATATTAAGCTACATTTACATTTTACCATTAGGCTTCACTTCTATTTTGCTGTGATTTTAGCTTGCATCAAATACTTTATTTTGCATCTTTACTAAATCCACAAACCGTGAATTTAAGCATCCCATATTTTTGACATGTTATTCCACATTCAAATTGTCAGTATTCCACATCTAGTTGAAAAAAACCTGAGAGAGCTCAAAATGAAATGAAATTACTCTGAAATCTAAAAGCCAAGCTAAATCATTTACAGCAGCTTCATAAAAGGCTGAGAGATTAAATGCAAATTCTCTCTGGCATTAAATAAAATATGTTTAAACCATGTCATATATTATAAAGGTCTCTGTTGGTAGATTTTTGAGACTGTCACTTTACTAGAGCATAGATGATATCTATCAATAGGAAATCAATATGCAGTGCTGGATTCCATTTTAAATTGTTGGATAAATGCAGTTGGTAATTAAATAGAGAATTTCATGATTATACCCTTTGCCAAAAATTTTAACCATACAACGTAAAGTAATATTTCTTAATCTTTCATTATATTGTAAAATTTTAATGGCTAGATGACAAACTATCTATGGAAGAATTACTGTCAGATGTTTTCCTTTTAAAGTTTGGAAAACAATGCTTTGTCGAATATACATAAAGCCTTTATTGCTGCCAAATAAGATTTTCCATTTTCAGCTTAATTTTCTTTTTGTAGTCATCTTACAAAACAGTGCTACAGTTGCTGCAGTGTTTTTATTGTTCATCTCTTTATATAAAAATCTTCATCTGCTCAGAGTATTTCCATTTTACTAGTCCTGTTTTTTTTCTTTCTCAACATAGAAATAATGCGCTCTGTAAATGGCACTTTTGCTCAGCACAGTAATGTGAGAGATCATATGAAAATCGCTTGTTAGGTACAGTGTCACATGCAGACTTGTGACTGAGTCCACGTTGACATTGCCAATGTTGTGTCATGAGTACCTACTGTACATATTTGAATAGGACCTAATGGAAAGAATGGAGAGACAATAATGGGAAACACTACATCCTACTGGGATCTGTACTCCTGGGCAATATCAGCCTTTTTTTTTTTTTTTTTTTTTTTTTTTTTTGTTTTTTTTTTTTTTTTTTTTTTTTCCTGGTCTAGTGCGCTCTTCTTCAAAAAGGAAATATATCCTTACTTCAGAAAGACTGTATTTCAGCTTCACCTTCAACTTTCTTGGTCCTCAGGAACCAGCAGTATCAGTGTATCATCCACACCTGAGCTAACAACCCATGTCAGGATTTAGCAGCAGACACAGTGTAGAAGTTATTTAGGATTACTGCACACATGTCTGAGCTAAAATCAGGCTGCTTTGCCTCTCACAGGTGTGTCTGGTCTCACTGATGTGAGCTTGAGCATTTCTGAACTACATTCATTTAAATGTCCTGTATTGCACCTTTGACCCAGGTCTCCTAAGCTGAAGCTTGATGGCAGAGAACTTAATAGAGGCAAGAAACTATATATAGTTTTTCAAACTAGGTTTACAGTTCTACACCTGTGTTGTCTTAGATACCACATTTGGTGTATGATTATGAGCATTTTATTTGATGATTCCCAAATCAGTCATAGAAACAGATTTCAGATACCTTGACTGCAAAACCTTGGAGTGTCTTCAATCCCATTATTGAGACAGGGTTTTTTTAAAGGATTTCTTGTGGAAATATCTCAGATCTATAGCAATTTTTCCAAGGTCAGTTCTTTCTTCATTAAGACAATTCTAAAAGATCCATCATGAAATGACTGGATGGCCTTTCAGTGTGCCTTTACATGGGATGTTATGTTGCTTACACTACGTTCTACTTAAAGGGTTTATTGCAGCAGCCAAATATTTGTTGTCCAGTAATCAAAATACCACATGACTTTTTACTAAGAAAACTGATTGCTACTGCAATCTAATCCCATTGTTTCATTATTCTCTAATTTGAGTCACATTTTGTGGCCAGTTTGATTACTCCCACAGAGTTATGTTTGTGGAGTAACTGCTCTCTCTCTGCTTCTTATGTATCTTCAACTAGAATAAAGAAAATCCTTTAAAATAAGAAACAAAAAACCACACCCATTAAAAAAATTAATTGTAAAAAGAATTTTACCTTACCAGTCATCTGAGTGACACAGGGATACAACATAGTCAAGAAATGCTGTCTGATTGTTTCAAATTACATGTCTCATCACGCAGAATTTCCTTTGTTATTGATGATAGAAAATAAGGATAAGTGTTGTGCATTCAGTCCTTCTGTTCCCAGAAAATGAAACAGGTGCAATGCTCCTACAACACAGACAGCTGGCTATACCTGTGTAACACAGCTGTATCTTCAAGCCCTGAACATACATATATATAACCTTTTCAATAAAATGGTTGGCCCGCAGTAAACCCCACAGCCAAATACGGGGCTCTTCTCAGCCATCTTTTACATTTTTCACTTGAACTGCTTTTTTGATTCTGACCTCACTTGTCAATGTAAACCAGGAATAATTTCACTGAAGTCAGCAGAGACACACCACTTTGACAAGGTCAGAATCAAACCTTATTTGGGAGTCATTCCAAGAGTAATGCCAAAACCTAGTGGTATATCACATTCAAAACATGGCATGATGTTGTAAATAGAGGGTTGAAAGATAGATATTTTATGTCATTATCAGACATTCACTGCTTATTCAAAAGGAAAATGTCGATCTAATTGACTTCAAAATATCTTTCAGCAACAGCTACCATGTTTCCTTTAATGAAGAACATGGAAGATTTTATTTTCTGTCATTTCCTTAATAAAAGCATATACAAGGTTGATCACAGAAAGCATATCAAGCTCTTTAATCCTCTTTTTCTTCCACTCTAGTGTACTTGCTGTACACTATCTATATCCTAGAAAAAAATTTAGTCATCTTAGTCCAAAGAAATGATTAAGAAAAACTATGTTTCAAATGTCAATTCGCAACACATTTTCCCATTTACCCTGAAACTTTCTTAGATGTCTAATATAATCAAGTGTCCATGTTGAAAAGCATCCCAGTTTACAAAAATAAACATTTGGCTCCTGCTATGCTGTATGATGATCTGGAGAGGAAATGGAGAGTTGCCTAAGCTCTACTGGAAAAGCTCAGCACACTCAGAGCCACAGTAACATTCCCCACAACATAACAACCATACAGTAAGGGGGTACCCAGTTTGTAAAGAATCTTTAAGGGCTAAAGTGAGTGTGTGATCCTGTTCCCATTTCATCCATTTCCTCTTCTCAGGAGACTTTGCTGTCCAAAGTGTGCAGAATAGCATACCTAGAGGCACCTGCTGCCCCTTCTGTGGATATTGGGACACTGACAGGCCAAAACCTCCAAAATGTGTGACACCAGGAAACAAAAAAACAGTGCCTATTCTAGCTAACCAGTGAAGACAGACTCTCATATCAAAGGAGTTCTACCTTTACCACTCAGATGAAAAGCTGTTGTAGCACTTGTCAAAGACTTGGGTTATCTGTGCACAAAGCCATGAACTGCAGCAGCTTTACTATGTGACCTGAAGCAAGTTAGCTTTTTGAGCAACAGCTCCCCAGCTGTACAAGATGGAAAATGGCACTTCTGTCTTGCTCATGCTAATGATAACAACTATAACTGGGACCATGAAGCACTCACATTCTATGGTAATGAAGATTGCAATAATATCATGGGACTACATCTTCACAATGCAAACAACACGCAAAGTAGGGAGAACCCTTCTTGCATGTCTTCACCTGCTGTTCTTCATTTTACAATAGTGTATGAAAAATTTTGCTACAGTATTTTGGCTTACATATCTGTAAATATTTTTTCAGAAACTTGGACTTTTAGTATTAAAATTGCACTAGCAATCTTGGTAGGCAAGAACACGGCAAATACAATTTGGAGCATTATACACAAATACAAATTGCAGAGAAATTTGCATCATCTCTTACATATGTGTGATCTCATGTCACTATATTGAGGCTATGGCCTTGTTACTTTTGATAACATGCTGCTGAAAGAAACATATCAGGTATAGGGGGGTTCATTCTTTTCCATCAAAAATATATATTTAATTAAATGAAACTGCTTGTGTTCTCATTTTACCTTAAGCCTCCATTTGGCAGACAGGAACAAAATGGGGATCTTGTCCTTTGTTCAACAAGCTGGGGAAAAAAAAAAAAAAGCTTTCTATATTGATTTAGTCAACAATTCTGGTGTTCATAGGTACTATTTCCTAGTAAATCCAGTTGAAAATACGTAGTTCTGATTCATAAAATGAGAGAATTTAATATTAATTGTTACAAATCTATTAGTCAACCCAAGTTTCTATTGTAAAAGAAGAGTTTATAGGCAGTATAATAACTTTTAGTACAAAACAGTCTCTTGCATTCTGGTGAGATCTCAAGTACTTACATATAAATTCTATTTCCTGCCGTGGCTCCAATTTACTTTTTCATAGCGTTAGCAGACGTCCAACTGTGATTTCTACATCCATTACAAATGTTCAACAATTTACAGGTGAAATTTTAGTTAATTTAAAAAAATTGTTTAAAAATATAAAGATTTAAGAATAAATAGTGCAATCAGTATATAGAGAAATCAGCATTTATACAGATGAAATAGATGGTTCAGGTTCTTAAAACCCAGAGGAACTAATAACAACTACCTTCATTGTTACGTCTCTTTTGTGTACTGCCTTCTACTAAATAGGTTCCTAGAGAGATGATTTGGTAAACTAGAAAGTACAGTGGTAAAACATTATTTTCCTTCCTGGCATAACATGGATAATGTCTGAGCACTTGGTTCCAATAACAGTGTAACATGTAATCAAGGTTAAAATTTTCTCTTTACTATTCCTAAAGGCATAGACTTTTACCTTAGAAAGGAAACCCTCTGGATGGTGTCTTCATGGTGTGGTGTGAACAGAGGCTAAGCTGGACTTGTGGGATCCTGAGCAGAAGTCAACAAATGGGTGTTTCCAGGTTTCCAAAAAGTAGCCCCTCCCTGAGAGTGATTGAGAAAGGAATGTTCACGGAGGTGCAGACATTTGTTCTTGGCCTGCTAAATTCACTGGGCCCTTTAGAGACCTCCCTCAGGAGAGTTAAAAAAGGTTAATCTTGTGCCTTCAATTGCAGTTTGGAGACATCTCTATAACTACTTTGGTATATAGAATACATCTGGCAATGGGGCAATTTTAAATCCCACTTCACTGTATTCCTCCATAAGCAGTATCTTCTAGAATTTGAAAGATATTTGGACAGTATGTACATTTTCATCCCAGCAGCTCCCATTAAATCAAGCACTTGCAACTTTGCAAACCCACAATCCACTTTCCTTCCTATCCCCATATCCTCTGACATGCTGGGGCCATTGCCATTGTGTACATTTAGAGGCAAAGTGCTGAATACTATCCAATTCACACTGGTGGTAAAATAAAACAAAAAATTATTTGGGTTTGATATTTTAGGTGCATAAAGACTTTTATGCATGTCTTGTAGTTATAAAACAGCCTAGCTATTGTAGCATATTTTAATTATGCATAAACACAAACCTTTGATTAGAAGAACTATGGAAACAACCTCTGTGACTCGCTGCTGCCCAGCTGAGGACAAAATGCTGAAGACATTCTTCAGTGCCACCCCTCCACAGCCTGATCGCTCGGGGAAAGGCAGTCTTCATCTTTGTTTAGATGCTGAAATGCCCTTGAAAGCAAAATCCTCTGAAAGGGGGTGGCTGGGAGATAAGTGTGTGTTTGGTAAACCCCTGTTCATGCTGTGGGGCTGTGATGTGTCATGGTGGCAGCAGCCAGCACTCTGGGATGGGCCTTAATGTAATTATACTACAGTGCTTTGTGGCCAACACTGATGCTTGCCCCAGTGTCCTTCCCTCAGATGGTATAAAACTGGTGTCTGTCTGTCCAAAAAGAGAGTGGTGCTGCCCAGGTTCAAGCACAGGCCAAATATGAAATATCCTCGGTGGACTCTTGTGATTTAGGTGGGCAAAACTCCTGTGCTGGAGGACAAAACTGCTCTCTTTGGATAAGCGCTTATCAAGTTTTTGAAGCTGGCACAGCGGAGCAGCCCATGCTTCAAAAAGCAAAGTAATTAATTCTCCTTGCTCCCAGCCGCAGCAGTCTCTGTTGTGCAATGCTGCACTGCAACTGGGCATGGAGAAACTTTCTTTCTAATCAAAAGAAATACTCATTTTTTTTCTCTCACACAGCAGGGTTGGTCTTCCTTGTAATATTACTGAAGACAATGTCTGCCTTGCCTTTCCATGACCTTCAGAGTGCGGCTTTGTGTTAAATTTTCCACCCCTCACATTAGAATGCTGGCATTAAAAAAAAAAAAAACCAAAAAAAGAAACCCAAACACAAACGAAGATTAAAATTCCTTTTGTTTAAATCCTTAATAGGGTACCTTAGAGCATGATGCCCTTCAGATGCAGGGACAGGGCTTGGCTTGTGCTCCTGGCTCGCTGCTGTTCACCTGGGCTGTATTGGCACTGTGGAGAGGGGGTCAAACCCACAGGACCCCCCACCTCAACCCTGTGCTCTCTGCCTGCTGTTTGTCCAGCTGTGGTTGAAAGTCTGGTGGTAGCTGAAGTTGGGCTGGAAAAAAGGTTTGGAGTTGTGCTTCTCAGTCTGGGGTAGTTCTGCTCTCCCTCCGTATAATGACCAGTACTACTCAACATATTCATCAGTGATCTGGATGAGGGAACAGAGTGCACAGTCAGCAAGTTTGCTGACAACACAAACTGGGAGGAGTGGCCGACACACCAGCAGGCTGTGCTGCCATTCAGCGAGACCTGGATAGGCTGGAAAGTTGGGTGGGGAGAAATTTAATGAAATATAACAAGGGCAAGTGTAGAGTCTTGCATCTGGGGAAGAACAGCCCCAGGTACCAGTAGAGGTTGGGGATGGACCTGTTGGAAAGCAGTGTAGAGGAAAGGTACCTGGGGGTCCTGGCAGACAGCACTGTGCCCTTGTGGCCAAGAAAGCCAATGGCATCCTGGGGTGTATTAGAAGGGGTGTGGTTAGTAGGTCGAGAGCGGTCCTCCTCCCCATCTACTCTGCCCTGGTGAGGCCACATCTGGAATATTGTGTCCAGTTCTGGGCCCCTCAGGTCAAGGACAGGGAACTGATCGAAAGAGTCCAGCACAGAGCCACAAAGATGATTAAGGGAGTGGAGCATCTCTCTTATGATAAAAGGCTGAAGGAGATGGGTCTCTTTAGCTTGGAGAAGAGGAGACCGAGGGGTGGCCTCACTACTGTTTATAAATATGTAAAAGGTGAGTGTCAGGAGGGTGGAGCCACGATCTTCTCAGTCATGTCCAATGGTAGGGCAAGGGGCAACAGGTGCAAGCTGGAACAGAGGAGGCTCCATGTAAACATAAGGAGAAACTTTTTCACAGTGAGGTGGTCAGAGCACTGGAACAGGCTCCCCAGGGAAAGTTGTAGAGTCTCTTTCTCTGAGGATGTTCAAAACCCACCTGGATGCATTCCTCTGTGAACTGATCTAGGTGATCCTGCTCTTGGAGGGGGGTTGGACCAGATGATCTTTCAAGGTCAAGCAAGCATTCTGTGATAAGGGGGCCAACTGTGCCAAAACCAAAGGCATCCTATTTCTGTCATGGCTGCTCCAGATGTGTCCCTCATTCTTAGCATGCACAGCGACTATCTCCAGGTGTGTCCCAAGTAATAATAACAACAACAGTCAATCAAAGTTAGTGCTGATATAAATTCCTGGCTGCAGGGAGCTTCCCTTGCTTTTCAGGGCCAGCTCCCCTGCTCAGCACCCTCCCCTCACCTGAAGGCATGCTTTGGGGGAGAGCATGGGGGAAACACGGTCCTTCAGGTGAGACAGCAGTGTATGAGGCTTGGCAGTTGAAACCATGGCCAACCCAAGTGGATGTAAATGTTCAAAAGTGCCTTGGGAGAACCTGGAGCAGAGTTGTAGACAACAGGCTATCAGAGAGCAGCCAAATAAGCCTGAATTTGTGTGAAACCCCACCCACAATGAACAGGTGCTGGGGAAGTTCCCTTTATGAAGAGGTTTAACAGTCAGGTGATAAGACAGACTGCTGCCGTTTAATGTGTGTCCTGGGAGCACATCGAGGCAGGAAGCAAAGTCAAGTATTTCCACCTCACTGGAGAACTGCAACATCATTCACCAGCATTAGCTGATGGCCCCAGCATTGAGCTGAGAGGGACAGCTGGGGTTGGAGGATGACAGAAAAGCAAAATATATCAGATTCAAACATTTAGGTACAGATGTATATTAAATGCCACCACGTGGCCAAATGCCTTTTGGTATTAGTGACTTCACATGAGCAGTTCGGAGAGGCCAAAGAGGCTGGATGGCTCTGTTGCTCCCAAGCTGAGGAGATAGTGATGCTCTTAATACCATGGCCACACCATGAGCTCCTGCTTTAAAGAGCAGAGCAATTCCCACTCCATGGGAATAAGAGAGCAGCTGCAGTGGTGGCCCAAAATGCCAGCTGGGCTGGGGGGAAGACCTGGCACCTTCTACTGGGCCCCCTAAAACAAGGGTAGCTAGAAATGTGAGGCGGAAGATATTTAGGGAGAGACTTAAAGGGGGCGGGAACTCAGAAAGGCAAAAACTTCATTCAAAGAGCTGCACTGGGGAAGCAGGATGTCCTGGCAGGATCATGTGGGACACAGGTCCCTGAAGAGCTCCAGTCCTGGCTCACTCTCTTCTGTCCTCATCTCTTTGTCTTGTGGAAAAGGAATGGCTTTGGGTGAAAGAATAAGAAGCACAGATGAAATGGCAATGATTTGATACAAATATAAAATGAAGCTTCCTTGCTGGAAGTCAAGACAAGGCCAAGCTGAACTCCAGCTCTCGCCTTTAGCACTTATTCTGCAGTCCTGTGAATAGCTACCTAAGTCTCTCAGTTTCCCTGTCCATAAATGTGGGTTAATGACATTATTCCTTTAACTCTCTCATAGCTGTGTTGCAAAAACAATGATTTTATTTATTTAGTTAGTTTAGGATTGTTGCACACTAAATTTTACATGATATATTGCACAGGAATGATATAGGATTTTAAGAAAGAAAAAGAAAATAAAGGAGCGGATGATTTTGTGTACTGAAGAAGCTTCACAGATGTCCCAATTACTGTGCCTGAGCCAATTTGCTGGCTGTGTGGTTCTCACAGTACACTTAGATTATGAGAGTTGTAACATAATTAGAGCTGCCATTTTGGACCATCAGATCTGATGGAAATAAGAAAACAGTGGGACCCCCCCTGCTTTTGCTTTCTGTGCTCTGGTTGTGTGATTAGGTCTGACAATCACCCGGTCACTCAGCTCTCACCTTCATCCTTGCTAGAGCTTGCAATAATCTGATTGGGATATGGTTCAACTGTGTAACACCCAGGAAACCCTGCCTTGGTAGGTTATGCTGCTTTTTTTTCATTCCTTTGCCACGTATATCACATACTTTTGCTCTTGAGACATTCACTTTTCCTGCTGTACTATGAATATGCTCAAGAGTCATAACTGCTTTCCATTAAGTACTGATCAGATGAGAACACAAGTCCTCACTTTTGCTGATCTAAATGGTCTCAGGTCTCTTTTTCCTCTGAAGATGATGAAAAAAATTTCCTTTCCATCAATGGTGTGCTGTTTCCTTGCTATTAGGATGCCAAATGGACTTCCTACGATGTTGCCTTATGTGCCTTTGTGATTAATTCTTTTTCCTCCTGTAGACCAGTAAGATTTCAGGTATGTCTTTCTGCTACCTAACAATAACTGAGGGCTACAAGATGATAGGGAATGTTTCAGTGATGAGATTTCTGCTAATGGTGAATAAAATGCAAAACTATTACTTAGCTTGGTTGCTGCCTTACCTGTGTATTTCAAGTTATAACCACATAATTATCATGATGGTCATTATCACAAATATTTCTTACATAACTCAGCACTTCCCCTCTGGCCTGTGATGGTGTATGTGGTGCTGAGAGTGATCCCTGCAACTGCTGGGCTTCACCCTGCAGACACAGACTCCCTGCACCACTCTTCATTGCCTGACTTTCTAAGTGATGCAGTAAATAAAATTCCCAAAGGTCAGTTTGGGGGATTTTGGGTAATAAATGGTGCCACTGCAGTGATGGGGTTGAAAAGTGAAGAGTTGGGTTTTTTTCCAAGGGAAAAAAAAAAAGGAAAAAAATAATTAGTTTTTTTTACAAATCATTTTTAGTCTTCAAAGAGGTTCATATACATGGAAGTTTCTGCCTGAAAACTTCCTAAGGTCAGGTGGAAGGAGGTTTTGTGCAACCTGATCTAATGAAAGTTGTCCCTGCCCATGGCAGTGGGATTGGGTGAGATGACCTTTGAAGGTTCCTTCTGATCCAAACCATTCCGTGATGCTGTTATTCTCTACTGTCCAAGTAGTCCCTCACCATGATCACATTTAATAAGGCTGCTGTCTGACCTGTCCTAAATTGTACCTCTGTTGTTATGTGCCTGGAGTCCCCCGATGTTTGACAGCTGTAAGGAGCTAATGGCAACTCATTTACTGAGCAGCACCCTTCCCACCACCTAATGGACCAGGCAGGAGAAGTAATATGTGCATATAATGAAAACACATCTTGTCAGGTTACAAGCAGACTAGACACCAAATTCAAGTCATTCCTGACTTTCAAGTGATAGCTTTTTTTCCAAACCACATTAAAAAAAAAAAAAAAGTGTTGCACAAGTGAAGAAAAAAAACGGGGGGGGGGGGGGGAGGGGTGTTTGTTGTAATTTTTTTTTTTTATTTGGTTTGGTTTTTTTCTATTTTAGTGTGGGTTTTTTTATGTTAATTAGATTTCTTCTGATTACAACATTTCAAAAGACTTAGGTTAAAAACGTATTGTGAAAGTTGTCATTCAAAAGCTGTGCACCAGAGACCGCTGGTCCCAAGAACCCTGCCCAGTAAAGGCTGTCCCGAGCTGTCCCCTCCCTGAGGGGCTTTGCCAGGTGCAGGGATCCACTCTTAGCCATGCATCATGGTGCAAATGCCAGGCTTCTGCACCAGGGAGGCAAGGCTGTGCAGGAGGAATCTCAGTGTCAGCAGCATATTTTCATCCACGCACAACACAACCCCATGGCCAAGGCTGTCCCTAACAGCTGCCGCCTATGAACAATGTCCCAATTGTGCCTTGCCACTTGGACTCTCCTCGAAACGCAGCCACTGCAGCCGTATTAATTAAAAACAAAGCCTGCTTGCAAT
Organism: Ceryle rudis; assembly: GCA_033439905.1. Classification (NCBI taxonomy): domain Eukaryota; kingdom Metazoa; phylum Chordata; class Aves; order Coraciiformes; family Cerylidae; genus Ceryle; species Ceryle rudis. The sequence continues at coordinate 14,010 of JAAGNO010020033.1, forward strand.
GCCCGGTTTGTGAAACGTTCTGGCAGCCACACTGAAGCAATCTTTGTGGGGACCTGGGTTGCTTTAAGCTAAAGAAACAGGGGTGACCAGAGCACTTTCCCTGGTGAACCCTGGCATCTGAAGGTTTGGTGTCACCCCATGAGCTGCCTGCACCAACCTACCTGCTGCTGCTGTTCTGCCGATGCTGGCAAAGGCCGCACTGGTCTTTTGCAAGCCTGTTTTGTTTGCTGTGGGAGAGCTTCAGCTTTGTTATCTGTGCGATGACAGACTCCAGGATCGCTGCTATTGTTTTACTTGAATTGCAGAGATCTTAAAGGACCCCAGTCCTGGCCCCTAATCCCACCGTGTCTGGGGCTGTACAAATACAGAAAATCCAGGTGGGTCTTGTTCTTCCTAAACCTCCTGCTGAGCTCCGTGGGAGTGCTGCTGGTTCAGCAAAGTAGGTCAGTGCTCCAGACACACAGACGTATGTGCACATCAGACAGGAAAGATGCAAAATGGAGTATTAGCCACCAAGCGGCTGTTAAAAACTGTGCACAAGGGCAATTAAAATATTAGCATCCTTTCATGTAAGCAAAGCAGACAGAAGTGGCAATTAGTTTATTACAGCTTCAGTCCCGGAGGAGCATTCTTAGAAACATTCTCTTTTTGACCACCTGATGCTTGCATCCATCCCTTAGACAACCCATGGTGGGGCTAGGGATGTGTCTTGGTGGGCAGCCACCTCCATGCATGTGGGAATACGATGCACGGTGCCATGTGTGATGGGACGTGTACATGCTCGCTGTCAGGCTGCCTTTGCCCGTGGAGGAGCTGAGGTTGCTTCCCCACCTCCTGCCCTTGGCCCACGACACACAAACAGAGGAAGTGCTGCCCCATCCAGTCACTCCCACTGCAGCCTTCCCTCCCCACTTAAATGTGGTACTGATGATTAATAAAAACAACTTGTATGGCTGAGTCATGGGGGTGGTTTCTCTCATTCACTCAGGTTGTGATTGCACACAAAATAAACGCGCCCCCCAAATCCTCACTCCCAGGCACCATCCACCCCCCTCACCTGGGGAAGAGCCGTCTAACACTGGGGAAATAAACATCAGTAGTTCACTGAGTTCACTTTAATCTGGTTAGTGTTTGCCAAGCTGATTACTGCAAAACCAGTTAAACCTCTTAATCGCGGCTCTAAAGACACTGAGCTCTTGTGCACCAACAAAGCTGGTGGGGGCCTAGTTTGGGTTTTAAATGAAATAAAATAATAATAATAAAAAACAAAAAGAGATGAGAAAAAGGTTACCAAAATGTTTATCTTTTGTTTTATTGAGTTACAACAAATGAGCAACAAGTTAGAAAAGTTGGATTTATTCAAACTCCCAAGCATCCTATTTGTGCAGCGTACTGAAAGGTAGGTAAGTTTTCCAAGCCAGCTGGTCAAAGGAATAGCTCTTGCACCCGCTTGCCTAAGCACCCCTGCTCTCCCTCCTCCTCCTCACACATGCACGGACAGACACCCTCACACAAACCCAAATTAGCAGTGTTTGAAAAAAGTGCACTCAGGAACCTAGGACTGATCTAAAAATTTAGTGGCAACTGTTAATCAGAAATTTCTTTTGTGCGCTACGAGATCTAAAGCTGGAGGGCAAACTGTTGGTTATGGTGTCCATTGTTGTACCAGCTGAAGAAACACAAACAAGTTTGGATTATGAAGAATCTTAATTTCCTTGCTTCAACCCCTCTGGAGGTTGTACTGCATGTTTAAACAAAAAGTGCTACAAAAAAAAAAAAAACAACAACAAACCAACAACAAAAACAAACCAAACCAAAACACACACACAAAAAAAACCCCAAAACACCACCCCCCCAAAAAAAACCAACCCCCCAAAAAAAACAACAAAAAAAAAGGCTTTCTAGCCATATCTTCAGAAACCCACAGCTGGGGGCTGGCTTGTGAAAAGTGAAGTACAGGAGCTGGAGAAGACTCGCCTTGCAGAAGCGCAGAAAAGCAGAGATTTAAATACTCCAACCAGTAGCAGGTGGCCATAAAACAAAATAAAAAAGTGAAAACAACAAGAAAAAATGAAACCCCAGCCGCTTCAAAACCACTCTACCCAACCCCGTAACGCGTTTAAGTGGGCTGAAATGTAAACTGGGGTGGGGATCTGGGCTCAGATGTTGATCTGCACCAAGACTCCAAGAAATTGTAGATGTGCCTTAAAACACTTCAGAAAAAAACCCCACTTCCTCTTCCCTCCCCCACAAAACCCATTTCCCTCCCCAAAATTTTGCAATGGCCTCAAAAGCAGGAATAACTTGCACCTATTAAAAAGTTAACAAAATTTTCACGTTGTACAAATCTGTTCCAGTAGAGTAAGAGGCTGGGCAGGAAAATGGGTGGGAGAGAAGCTAAGGAGAAACCTATGTACAAGGACCCTTTTCTCTTTCTTCCTTCTTTCCTTTCTTTTTTAATGCAGTAGTAGGACTTTGGCACTATAAACGATCCCATGATGATGCTCCACGAGGGTATTTCTCGCTGTGCCTCTGCAAGCGCAGTTTGAGACTTGGAGTCGCAACCCGCTATCTCACCCTAGGCAGGAAAATAGAGTTTTCTTCTATTTCCAGACAGCATTTCCCCTTCAACGTCAGGACAGCGCAGCTGAGGAGTACTCCTGCAAAAATTATAAAAGCAGCATATTACTTTTGAAGGCACTATGAACTAGTTGAGCTGTCAGCTAACACAGTGTCCAGTCTACATCCCTGCACACCGGTAGCGCTCTATTTTGTACTAACTGTGCCCCAAAGCTGATCCCTGGCACAGCCTGATGCTGCAGTAGGGTGCTGGGTTTTTGCTGCATGTAATGCCCAGCTAAGAACTCTGTAGAGATCTCTAACAGGGACATACAGCCCAGCCTTGACTCTGCTGATCCCTCACTACTATACACCTTGGGCAGATGTTCACATTGGCTCAAAGATGATGCACACAAAGGCTGGGGGCAGCTACTTTGCGACCACAGAACAGATGGTGCTAAAGGCAAGAAGACTTCAGGTTTATCTTCCCCAGTAAATCCTCTCATGAAAGACTTTTTTTTTTTTTTTTTTTTACACGGTTTTAGAAATAATTATACAATCTGCAAGACTAGAAAAAATTGCATATGTCTGTGCTCTGCAGAGCAGCTCCCTGGATCTGGTATGACTCCTGAACCTACATAAAGGCTGCACCATGGACCAGAGATTAAAAAATAACCCCTCAAAACCCAACCTTCAAATACCCGCCTACACATATCCCCAGTTCCCAGAACAGTGCAAGGGGTGTATGACAGGGATTACATTCAGGATGTTTTTCCCCACCGAGGTGTAAACGTGCAAGAAGTGCAAGCACCCAGGCAGCCTACAGCTACACACAGCAGCACAAGGCAGCTTTCCTGCACCATCCACCTCACCCTTCCTGCAGCAGCACTTACCAAAACCTGAGCTAACCATTTATTTCACAGCTTTTATGAAAGTTGCTGCCACATCTGTTATTTCCCACAAAAGCAGTGAACTCTGTCTGGCATCTGCAATGCAGGAAGCAATACAGTGAAGCCCAGTTAAAGGGCATGGGCTTGCACCAACACAAAAGGCAAAAGTCCTCCGCATCCTTGCAGCCTTTCCTCAAGCAACCTTCTGCTCCTCTTAAACCACTTGAAAATTTTAAGTGCTGCATTGGGTTTTGTCTCCTCCTCTGCAGCCCTTCATTGTGTTACAGCTTCGGTCTCCAACATGCCTTTACTGGTTTCAGTGGAAATGGCAAGTCCTCTGTGCTTTCCTTAAAAAGCTTTAGGGTGACCGGAGTTCTGCAAACACCTCTGGTCAAACCCCCACTGACTTCAGGATGGAGCCTTGGAGCCCAACATCAGTAACGGTCACTGTGGCTATCTTTATGGATGAAACCCTAAAGCGCAAGAGAAAGGAGAACTTGGACATAAAGGGAAGGAAAACCCAATAGTATTAACTTGTACCAGTTTCAGACACCTATGAATGCAATGGGCTACCAGTAATCAAGTGAGCCCAGCTCCTGCAGCAGTGCAAAAGGGGTTGGAGACACCAGGAGGACGCAAACCACCTTTGATACCCAGTATGATGCATACAGTACTTTTTTATTTCTGGTATGCAACTCCCAGACATAGTTTTTCTTTGGTACATTTCCACAGAGCAGCAGTCACAGTCATCAAGAGCCAGGGCATGCATTTTCTAGGGTCTCCGCCAACCTCACTCCCACCCTAAGCCATGGATGTTGGTGCCTACATCTTGCAGGGTTTGGGCTTAAAATGGAGGTTGGTCATGAGATAACTCTAAAGAAGAAAGTTTATGGTGAAGGTGGTGGTGTGGAAAAACTATGCTTCTGAGAAAAAACCCAAAAGCTCTGGGCTGAGGAAATACTGATCTTGGGAAAACCCCACAGGGAGACAATGCTGTGAAGAAAGGCAGCAGTAGCTGCCAGCCATTCTGGCACACTCTGGTCCCACATTCATGTCTGAGATGTAATTTGCTGTATTTAATTTAGAACCAGTTTCTGTTTGTCAGGCTTGTGCAAACGGGGACAACAGACCTAATTTTGAGCCGTGCTGTTGCAAGGCAGGAATATCTCTATTGATGGCAAGGGATAACTCTATTGGGCTGTGGGTCTTCATTATGCAGCATCTGGAGCATTCTCAGTGCACCCTACAGCAGCCACTCAACACCCTGAAGGCCCCAGTACCCTACAGGGTACCTATGAGGACAGGTCTCCCAGCCTCACTGTTCAGGTAACCTGACCTGCTCTGTGGAATAACCCCAAATTTGCCAAAAGCTTCAGATACTGACTTAGTAACAGAGCCTGTTCTTAGTCCAGGGATGGTATCTGAAAGCCTGGTGTGAATGCTGCTCTTGCTGAGGCCAGGCACTTGTGAAACTCCCACCAGCTGCAGCAGAATCTGCCAAACACAGATTGGTTTTGACAAAAATTCAGTTTTCCAAGGCATAAGGTCTGTCTGGGCTGCAACACAAATACTACTTAATAGTTTCAGAAACTCCTAAAACTACACACCAGAGCAGAGAGTGACCCACATGGTCTGGAAGTGCTCAGGTTTTACAGAAGCCACACACAAATTCAGCCAACAACAGGAGTATGGAGATTGATCACTGAAAAACATTCACATTATACTACACACATCAAGCTGAGAAAATAGCAATGCCGTGAATATCAGAGGAGCTTGTTTCTGCCTGAGGTAGGGTTCAGCAGTGAAAGCTTCACATAATAACCATGGCTGTGTGAGAGTCAAGAGGAGAAGTCCCTTGTCAGCTCTTCAGTTCACCTCTTCTATCTGGCCAGGACAGCAACATGTCCCCTCTAAGGTACTGAGGAGTATGATGTTAGGGGAAAAAAAAAAAAGATTTTTTTATGACAACAGGCAGAAACATGCTCTCCATCAGGTATTAAGCAGTCTTTGATTTTGAGTCATATCCTGGATGTCACTTAAGATAATACCTTGTTAATTTAGCAACAAAGTTTTAGTAAAAAAATTATGTAGGATAGGCTTCAAAAAGATAAGAATGAAAGCTTATCCTGAAGGAAAAAGGAGCTAGTAGCTGGGATTTTTTTCATGGCTCCCATCAGTACTGGGTATGAAGCTTCCAGCTTTTGTGTCACAATGCTTGTGACAATACCTCCATGCAGGCACCAGAGAGCAAGCACTTCTGGGCTGAGACTTACAGGAAGAATAAAGGAAAACAAAAGACAAAAATACTTTGGGACTTTCATCAAGTCCCCAGGCCAGCATGCTGAGAAACAAGCAAGGGGCAGAGGACAAAATGGTCCTCTGATCTTACTGGATGGTCTTTGCAGTGGAAGCCCTGCTCCAGCTCATGCCTTCTCAGTAGGTATATTTTACAACCAGCCCCTGGAAAGCTCCTCATCAAAAGGATAACCCAGCAAAAGTTTAACAGAGATCAAAGTTCTTATTAAAATTCCTCTCTGATAACACTTGAGCACCTTCAGACCCCTGGAGCTTTATGGTCAGCATCTGCACCAAGGCACAAAGGAAGGAGGTTCACGCCACCATACACTGCCCTGCTCACAAGCACAAAAACACAGGCACCAAACCTGTGCTGCTGGAAGGTTGTTGCAGAACTTGGTTTCATGGTACAAGAGGTTTGTAAGAAGCAGAGGTTTCAGGCAACCTCCCTTCTCCTGCCCTCCCCCCACTTCCTGCTCCCAGCCCCTGGGTCTGCTCCCTCTCCTCAGTATGAACATTTATAGCTGGAAGGGGGAAATGATCTGGAATAACAACTCTGTGGGGGAAAAAAAAAATCTCACAATGCATTTATTCATTGTGCATTTGATTTTAAAAGGCAGATCAGACCCTGGCTCTCCTTTCTTATGTGTCTGCACAACAGTGGCACCCCAGAGTGCCTCCAGTTGATGTTCCCATGTCCTTCATCCTTTAATCTCTGCTTTTGGACACAGGTAACACAACGTGCTCCTCACATCCCTAATGACCAACCCTGCAAGCATAATGTAGGACAGTGCCTCTCATTGCAGCCTGGAGCTTTAAGATACTTTGTGATACAGATACTGACACAATTTGTAGTTCAAAATAAAACCACTACAGGGTTTCTGTTTTCAACTCAGAGAAAACATCCAGGAGACCTTTGGACAAGTAGTGCACAAGGTGAGAGTAGAGGGCTCTAGGCCAGTCAGTAGGGCTTGCTAAGAAGCACTGTACCTCTGCGAGGGAGAGTAGCTCAATTCAAGTACTGCCAGCTGCAGTAAAGTGCAAATGTGGAGCGACTTCTAACAGCCCTGGCTTTTGTATTTCCTTTCTTTTTTTTTCTTTTTCTTTCTTTTTTTTTTTTTTGTTTGTTTTTGGGGTTTTTTGTTTGTTTTCTTTTTTGTTTGTTTGTTTTTATTTTTTACTTTTTTTAAAGAAATGCTGAAGTATATTATACTTATTAGGCACTATAAAACTATTAATTCTTTCTAAAATAGGTATTCTCTTACTGTGGTTGCTAACGCAGGGTGCTGAGCTTTCTGTGGGAAAAATCCTAGTTTAAAGGGACTCTAGTTGGGAGACAGAGTCAGTTATACTAAGCACAGAATGTTACAGGCTCCTTTGAACTCCATTCAACATGCAAGTCAAGAAATGCTGATGGTGCTTGCTTCAGATTTATACCTGTGCAACTCTGATCAGAAAGAGGCTTCGGGTCTCCAAATAACACATCCTTTCACATTGTGAAAGAGTGTATAAAGCTCCCTTAAAGAAAGGCCCTGCAGCTTGCTTTTAAATTCAGATCCTATGAAGAGCTGCTAAAACACCCACACAGCTTAGTCTGGGGCATTTCCTAAGCCTCTAGAATGAGCAAGCAGAACAAAGCAAGGTTGGAGTCAGTTCTCACCTGCAAGAGGAAGAGAGCATATTTGCATGAGCCACTTCAGTTCCCACAACAGTGTTTTTTTGCTTTCTGCTACATAAAGAAGCATCTTTGTCCTGGGCCCTTCCCCCAGTGACCTCTTTATTCTGAGCAGGGCAGGATGCTGCAAAGGAAGCACCCGAGGTGCAAAAAACAGGCACAGCCTCTATTCACCAGAGATCAATGATCTGTTAGCAAGGGGGATATTAGCAACTACTGTTACTTACTATTTCTTAGCATGGCTCAGCTGGTGTGTTTTACATCAAGCACTGCAGAGGTTATATAGGTTGTTTAAAAGCAGAAAGTTTACAGTTTAATCACTTATTGCCCCCCCTCCCCAAAATCTCCCTTATCCAGGACTTGACCCACAAGGAGACAGGAAACAAGGCAAACAGCACTAACCCCTCCCCTACCATGCAGTTGCTTTAATTTACAAGCAGGATGGGTCTCCCTTTTGTTCAGGCATCCAGCAGGCACAAGGATCCGGCAGGGATGGGCTCCAGGGATTTATACTGAAGAGGGGCTACAGGATGCTGGAAGCACAGCCAGACAGAGGCAGGCTCAGAGAAACAGGGCACCATCAGCATTACCTGTCTATACGTGGGAATTGTCTCCAGATATACTTTCAGAGTCAAAGTCTGCCAGCTCTGCCTGGCCTCCGGGTGCTGTTTGGCTCCAGCTGTCTGTACAGTCTGATGCAGCATCATCCTCGCCCACCGTCACCTCCACCCAGTTGACCTCTGCTGGCTCCTCATTCTCCTCACTACCGTGGCCATCGTGGCTGTTACACTCCAACCTGTCTGTACCCTCCGCTTGGTTCCCCAACAAAGAGTCTTTTAGTGGTTCACAGTCTCTTTTTGCTCTCACCACTAGTTTCCCCTCATTCTCTTCATTCACCTTTTTATGTTCCTGGTAATGCTGCCGAGACACCTCATTACCATTCTTTGGGCTCTCAATGTGTTTTGATCCCTTTTTCTGGCTTTGCTCATTATGACTATCAACACCACACTGCTGCTGGTACTGGTCAATCCATTTAAGTGACCCTGTTCTTAGTGAAGACCGGTTTTCCTTGAACCAGCGAACTATTTCAGTTCTTGTGAGCCCAGTCTGAGATGCTAACTGGTCATACTCCTGGGGTGATGGCCACTGGGTCCTTGCAAACGTGCTTTTCAGTAGATGAATCTGCTCTTGGGTTTTCTTAAGTGTGGTGGAGGACCCAGATAAAGCACCGGGGAGCTGAGAGCTACTCAGCAGTTCTGCCTGGTTTATTGCACCGTTGGGAGTTCCTTGTTCTTTAATTTTTCTGTAGGATCCCATTGAGTCCAAGACAGCTTGCTCCATACTGTCTCTTATCTTTCTTCGCTCAGAGAACCATGAATCTATCTCCCTCCTACTCAGCTTAGTCTCCACTCGAAGCCTGTCCAATTCTCCTTGGGTAGGAAAAGAGCATCGTAGGAAACTTTCCTCAAGGGCCTTAAGCTGCTCTTGGGTTTTCTCTTTGAATCTCTGAGGAGTAAAATCTGTGTACGGGTGAAAGGATCGGCCATGTCGGCCAGCTGAAGGTGCTATTTGATCTTTCCCTAAAGCATCACCGGGGATGTGCACAATGCCCCTTTGACTTCTGTACCTGTGGTCACTGAACCATTTCTTGATCTCACTCCTGGAGAGACCCGTTGCCTCTATCAGCCGGTAGACTTCCACATCATTAGGAAACTGGCTTGCCATGAAACTGGCCTTCAGCTCTGCTATCTGCTCCTTTGTCTTTTTTCTCTCGCTGGCTGGCGTCAGTGGTACAGGAGTCAGCTTGGCAGGAATCTCAGGCACCTGAACTATGTGAGGACGTTTGGCCTCTGGGGCACTTGATAAGGTCTGGATTGTCCTCTTTTGCCCTTGGTTTGGGGCAACAGCAAGTGTAATTGGTGAACAGGAAACAGTTGAACCATTTGACACAGGAGTCAACACCAGACCAGTCTGGCCCAGTATCTGACAAGGCAAAGCTGTCTGGATGATGGGCTGGGGCATTTTTGCAGTTGTCAAAGGAGCTGGCAGGACAGTGATGGTTTGGGGAACTGCCTGGATAGTACCATTGAACATCTTCTTTCTTGCCTCCTCCACTTCTTCAGGAGACCAACTTATACCATGCTTCAAACGTTGTGTAGCAAACCAGATTCGGATTTGTTCTTCTGGATGTTTTGATGCTGCTGTCAACCACGACAACTCTGCTTGTGTTGGGTAAGGAAATTTATTAAAAGAGTTGATCATGGTTGCATTAGTGTCCAGTGCAGAGTTGTATTTGGTACTGTTCAGAGGTACCGGGACCTTGGGGACAAGGTTAATATTTGGTGGCAGCTGTACAGAGGGCATAACATGGGCCAACACATCATGGAGAAGGTCTCCATTTATACAAGCAATAGCTTCAGTGGCTTCAGTTATGATGCGAGGGAGAGTGCCATCCACGTGGTTTTCTGGAACTCCCTCTTCTAGCTTTTTGGGACCCTTCTTGGTTTCCCCTTTAGGTTTTCCCATTTTCATCATTGGTGTTTTACTTGCACTAATTCCCCCATGAAGAGAATCATCACACTCTGCATTTTCCAGCCCACCGCTTGCGACAGTGACATCATTAGCAGTGGTCTCAATGGACTGCTCTAAAACGGTCTGATTATTGCGTTTAATTAATTTCAGTTTAAAGTTAGTCTCCCCTGGGTGGTATTTTGTGTTGTGGTCAGATAAAGAATCGTATTTTTTGGTTGTGAAGTTGCATTCAGCACAGACATACAGGGGGTTGAGAATGACATTTGGATGCTGAGTGTCAACATGCTCTGTAAATTCATTTAAGTTTTGTGTTGAGTAAGGGCAGTATTTACACTCATAACCACCCTGGGGTTTCTTAGACTGATTTTCAGCTGGGGGCTTTGCCTCAACCACTTCGCAGTCTTTGACTGAGCTGTCTGAAGGCCAATTTTTTTTAGAGTCCTGCTGTGGCATGCCAGCCCCCTTTTCTTTAACAGCCTCTATGCCCTTGGTGCCTTCCTGCTCCATGACTTCTGAACTTCGCACCATACAGGGAGTCGTTGACTTTCTTTTGCTAGCCATGGCAGCCGCTGTCAGTAAGCTGTTGTCCCAAATGATGATTTTTTTTGAGCAATCAACTCAACAGATCATGCTAATGGCTCCAATCTTCCTTGATTATTTCACTCTGTTTAGTTTAATGAAAACTTTCTGCCCCAGCTATGACCATCAGCTCCACCAGGAGACCTGTCAGCTGCATGACACCTGTGAAACAAAGCATACGTCGTTAGGCACTGATCTGTAACATACAGACTTAGCAGAAAGCCACAGCTCAGGATACATGAATTTATAAGGCCATTTTGGACAATGCTGAACTCCTCCTCCTCCCAGTCATTAACTTAAAAATCAAAAATCTTCCCACAACAAAGAAAAGCAGTGGGCAATTCACAATGAAGTGTGCCATAGAAGGAAAATGGCTTTGAAACAAGTGAGATGAACAGACAGGAGATTTTAAACTCCACTAGACTCAATGTGTTTTGCTGGAGAAGAAAGAAGATACTGCTATAAATACCCCATCTTTTTATAGAAGATGCAGTTTCTAATAATTGTTATTTTGAAGCCTGCAGATTTGAAATTGAGTGCAATTTATATTAAACTTAATTACTTTGCACTGTCACTTACCTTGTAAATATGTCTACTAAATGACTGTGGTTACTAATGATGGGTGATTTCTAAATAAAGCTTTAAGGCCTGCCTTGGTTGTAAAAGTAAAGGCAGAAAGAAGAGTTAATGCAAATCGACACACTCAAAAGTCTGTGTCTTTATGAGAGGTGGGTTCAAAGAAACTGCAGTAGATCTATGGAGACCTATCAAGTCTTTTCTGGAACAAAAGTTTCCTTAAACCACCACTTTTCACTCAGTATTAGCAGAGGTAACTACCAAAGGTCACAGAAGCCCTTAGATACCTTTCAGCAGGGTCCCCTCCTGGGACCCTGCTGATAGTCTCATCAAGCCATGATTTGTGCACTTTACTCCCTACAGAATTTTAAAAATCCATTTTTAAGTATGATTCATATATCGAAGCAGTTTTCTAAGTTCCCAAACACAAGAATTCTGTAAAATATATATTTTTTTAAAGGATCTGAGGTCAACATCAGTCAGAACAACCACAAGGAAAAATTACACCAGCTGTTTCAGGATCTAGCCATGCTCATAAGGAATGGGGGGAGGGAAGGGGGTTAACAAAAGTTTCCTGAATTAAAAAAAATACCACCAGAAAACTCACTCTACTGTTTGACAAGATGCTTTTTCTAATCAATCATTGACTCCAATTTGCTCTGGATTCATAATACTTTGAGTCTTGATGGAAAACTCATCTTTTATAATCAAGGAGGATAGAAAGTGGAGACCTGCAGAGTGGGTAAGACCAGCATTGATTTTTGTAGAATTGTATTAAATGGAGAATCTGAACTAGAGATCTAATGAAAGATGTGCCAGCCCATGGCAGAGGGGATGGCCCAGATAAGGGACCTTTAAAAGTCCCTTCTAAGCCAAACCATTCTGTGATTCTACGATCTTATGTCTAACCAAATGCAGATTTTGTCATTGTGAGATAAAATCCCACTACAGTTACATCCAGACACTTCCAACACTAGTGGACAGTTAATAAACACCTCAGTGCTGTCCCTGAATCTGCTCCTCTTACTTGTGCATTGGCATGAGAGCCAGAAGTAGTCTCTGTAAAAGCAGCCACCAACTTCTCAGTTCTGTTTGCAGCTGATGGATACCCTGCAGGTCTCTAGAGCATATTTCTGCTACCCTGCCAGTCACAGATCATACCACTCCACTATATATTGAAACTCAAAATGATGTACTGCCAGAGACATACAGAGATATACCGCCAGCTCCAGCGAGAATAAGATCAGGGATGGCAGCTTCAAGCTCCACATACTCAAAACCCAGCATGAAGCAATTCTCCACACACGAAGCACTCCATATGTGAATTCTCCATGAAGCAATTTTGCCGATAAGGCTCTTGTGAAATGCAAGCTGTGAAATGCTCAATGTGCACCATGGAGAAGATGTATTGCAAATGCCCCAGCATAACCACACAGTGCTCTGCATTCACAGCCACTGCCACCTCTGCACCTCCCAGACCAGACAGAGACCAGGGATGCTCCTGCACACTCACTCTGATTTGGTGAAGCACTGGAGCATCTGTCTGAGTTTCAAGCATTTAAGCTCTGGGTGCTTTCTTGGGAAATGGAGCATCTTTGCTCAGCTCTGTGAAATAGGGATGGGGCTGCCCACAGGCTTATGGCTCTGCCTCGGTCAGGATGACACAGTGCCATTTCTCTCTAACCTGGGATCATCAATGCTCTCATCATCATTCCCCAAAGCATTAGTACCTCTGAGCCAACATCTCTTGTGTTTCCTTTTTTTTTTTCCTTATTTCTTTCAATAATAAACAAGCAGATGAACGGTGGGGAAGAAATTATGCCTGGTTTTCTACAGATTTGAGATGATTGACCTTTAAACTGGATTACACTCATTATTGCCTATTATTTCCACATATTCCTTCAAAATTCCCTTCTGCTTTCCCTCACAATTGTTCTCCTGAAGAGTATTTTGGCTGTGATCTGCGGCTTGCTGCATCCCACTGCAGAGAGGATCAGAAGCTAGAGACAAACACGCAACTGTCTGAATGCTCATCCTCCTGGCCATCCATTTTTAATGATGCTTGTAGAAAATTAATTATCTTTGAAACTTCTTCCCTTATACCAAATTTGGCCGAAACAGGTCAAAAGGTGAGAGAAGGGGACAGAATGAGCTCTGTAAGCCTGGCTGTTGGTAGAAATAGGGTGAAGGTGATTGGGTCACCTTATTCTTCCCTTCAAATCCTACCACACTCACGACACTGACTTTCATAGGCAAGGGAAGGGAGGTGCAAGGCAGTGCCCTAGGACAGGGCGGTGGAGATGAGGATGGAGCCACAGCTCCCAGGATGCTCCTCTGTGGCTCGCTCTCCCGCTGAGGCCACAGAGCTGCACCTAACAGTCTGCTCCTTTTCTGATGTATGACCTTCTGCAAAACTCATGTGACAACATCAGCAAAAGGAAGAAAATTCAAAAGACATCAAAGACAGAGCAAAGCTTATTTATATTTCACTGAATAACCCCACACACAAAGGAAGAAAGAGCTAAGAACAAAAAGATAAAGGAATGGGATGGAAGAGAAAGAGTGGAGAACAAGAAACATCTAGGTTACAACTTTTAAGAAATCTTTGATTCCAAGTCGGAATAAATGTTTTGAATTCCCCAATCTCTGGAAACTCAGTGAGCTCTCTGCTGCACTGAGTTGTTGCACTCAAACCTCTCATGAGGACATGAGGATCAGCCCCAAGCAAGGATGCTCTGATACAGAGGAAGGGCCAAGGTCCCTCCAAAACATTTATAAACCCAAGGACAGATGTAAAATTCTGTCTGCTACAGTTCTACCAGAAAATTGTACAGATTGTTACTTCTCTTCCATCTTCTATTTCACAGAATGGTTTTCTGCATGCCTAATTGATGGTTTTCTAACTCTACACTTCAAATAGTTTTTCTGCCACACGAGAATCACTATCCACTGTAGAAATCAAGTCCAAGTCAAATGTTTCTTTTTGGAGGTCAGTAACAAAAGCAAATGAATTTCAATCCAAGATATGCAGTTTAGGAGTCTTGCAAGCAGCCAGAGTGTCTTTGTCCATTCAACCTACATCCTGAAAGAAGGTGAGGAAATGAGGCCTGACACCTGCATGAGTGAGGATAATTCATTGGGACCTCCAAGCCATGGCCCCTCCTGGATGTAATCTGGGATAAATCAATACATAGGTGCTAACGAGGATGCCTCCTCCGCCCCCCCCCCCCCCCCCCCCCCCCCCCCACCCCCCCCCCCCCAACTCCCCCACACCCCCCACCCCCCCCCCCCTCGCCCGCGCCACGCAAGACACAAGGAGCAGC
>JAAGNO010020033.1:32618-49223 GCA_033439905.1 Ceryle rudis
GAATTTTCTAATAGATGTACTCATCTGCAATCACTGGCTTGTATTTTTTAATTTTTATTATTACCATTTTATTTTTTCTTTTTGAAACACAGGCTTAAATTTAGTTGCTAATAACTGGATTAGGTCTGACTTCAGTTTTTTTGCTTTCTGTAAAAAAATAATCTACTCAGAATGAAAAGCAGCACTTTCCAGACTGGTTCATGCCCTGAAATAATACATATATTTTAGCAATGATCACTTGTTCCACCCAAGACAGTGGCCTTAATCTCAGTCTAGGCATGATGTGGTCCCTCACAAGGAGGGCACACACTGCAGCAGATGGGGCAATCATTAGGCAGGAGGCAGTGCATCAGAGTGCTGGGATGGGGATAAAATCCAGGTTTCTTTACTTCCCCGCCACTGCTTTCTCCTCCGGAAAAAGGGCTGGCAACCCACAGTTTGCACATGACATGGGGCACATGGTTGATCATGACTGACACAAAATGGCTGCAGCTCCCACTGTTTTCTGAAGTTGGCACAGTCTGGGGAGAGCTCTTTTCCTTGCAACATCGGCTTCTGCCAGAGGAATGTGCTTTGGTGCTCTGTTGAACATACGGCTTAGCTGGTGCCCTCCACGGGACTCGCAGAAGCTCAGGGACAGAAATGGACCAAAATTCCCAGTGCACACTTGAAACCCAAAAGGTGCTAGTGGGTGCACTCCCAGGGAAAGGAAAAATATTGAACTGACCTCTTCCAGACAAGAAGATGTAAGAACCACCCATGTAAGATATAGTCAGACACATCAGCAGATATTCTCAACACCGATAGGAGGGCTGAACCTCTGTCCAACACTCTCCATTGGTGGCTTCCAGGGGCAGTGAGCTCCAAAGATCAGTCACGTATCCTGTCAAAATTATCTCATTTAATCAGTGGTGTGTTTACTTGCATGTTCCTAAGAAATCTGTTGGTCTTAATTTCTCCATTAAGAGAGAAACAGAAGCACTATAAAAACATTCTTTCTAATTAGTTTAATTACTTGTCTGTGAAGCTCACTGGATCCTCATCATTGGACTGGATTAAAGTCACTGGTTTTAAGTAATTCTTCATACTCAGTTTTTATCCAGCACCACGTGGTGAGAGGACAAGAGACTCACAGACATAACCCCAAAACTATCAGTAGACACTATCTTCAGCTACACGGGTAAAAGCAGGATGTATCCATCTTTGATTTTATGCGGGAAAAAATAGTTTATTCCATTTGAATGTTCGCCTTCATTTTTTTTCCAGGAGCTAATTTTTTTTTTTGTGGGAAAGTGAGGGGTGTTGAAAGAAGTATTTTTTGCTTAAACAACTTTCAGTAATCATTTCCCGTTTGTTAAGATCAAACATCATAACAGCAACATCTGGTCCCCTTTCTCTTTCATGTCATCCATCATTCCATGACACTGCCACCTAGACAGGATACAGCTGTATATGCTTCCTATATTACTATGCATTCTATATTATTACATATTCTCTCACTTCAGATTTATTGTTATTATAAGGACACTATCAGTTAAATGCCTCCAAAGCAGAAAGATGGGCTATGACAGAATCAAGGCATTCAATTTCTTTATTCAATGTGCTTACAAAACTTAGGCAATGGTTAAGTTTTCCTGCTTTAGTACAACTCACTCTGTTGCTTGTCTCCCCTTGGCAAATCCTTCTGCTCTGGGAAACACAGCACCCTGCCATTAGTCAGCTGAATGCTGTTTTTCTTCAAGTAAAATTATCAAGGCACACACAAACGTTTTTGCAGGTGAACTGTAAAGGGGAAAACAAAAATCACATGCACATTCTGGATGTCCCTCTTGCATGGCTGCAGGGTAGAAATACACTCTGAATTCTCAAAAAAGGCTCCCAATTCTCAAGAAGTAGCCCCTAAAGCTTCACCTCTCTTGGCTCAAGCAGCACACGGAACACACATAACCGCAAGAAACAGAGAAAATCACCAGAACCTGACAGAGGGGAAGGAGTGAGGGCTGAGGCCAGGAGATGGTTTAGTGACCATGTCTTAAAAGGGTTTAGATTTGAGAGAAAAAGGAGGAGAAGAAATCTATGTCACCAGGATTTGACACCTGAACAAGACAAGCAATATATGCAGATTTATGGGATGCCTGGACAACTCCATTTGTCCAATATGGGGAGCAGTCTTTGCACCAGCCTCATCCAACACACCAGCAGCATTGAAGGAGTCTATGGAGCTCCCAAAAGAAAGGAAGGAGATCAATAATTAACAAAAATCATTAGTAACCTGCGTGTGTTTATAGCTGCACACCTCCCCCTTTGACTCATTCATGATGTGTTAGAAAAATGCAGATGGTTTGTGATTTATAAAGCTGATGAGTCACTGTACCTCTTTCCCCTCCCAAGGGCTTCTCTATGTATCTTCACATTCCCTGATGGGGAGTACAGATGTGAGGATAAAACACAGCAAGCAGACTAGCGTAATGTCTCCCTCCCACTGGATGGTTTTAACTGTGCCCCCTGAACACTGCTATTCTTCTCTCCTGCCCCCATTTCCCTCAGCACTCGTCTACGCTCCAGTGAACTCAATGGCTATTGCTTCAAGTCATCCAGATTGACACTGCGTATGCAGCCTGAACCCTTGCACCACAGGGAAAAGCTTCAGTACACAATGAGTTCTCCTTTTAAAACAGTAGGTCTGGCTTATAATTGTAACAACTGAAAATATTAACTTCCTGAATGGCAAGTCTCGAGCTATGGTGCCAGCTGTTATTGAAGAAGCTCAGAAGCTGGGTTTGGGGTATGAAGCAGCATCTTGGAGCCTACCACACTGAATATTTGCATAGCGATTCACCTTGACATTGGTAGAAGCAGGAATTTTCAACACACCTCCTCTGAAACCAAGCCTCCCTGGAAACCTGCCAGACAGATTTTCACAGGACCTGAGCACCCAGTGTCCTCCAAACTCAGCTAGAGGATACCAAACAAATCTGACATCTAAGGCATTTCAGGACAGCTCAAATTTTAAGCACATGAGCCTTCAATCATTGGCCTAACTCACATGGTTCAATACCCCAATGAACCAAGGAGACAAACCTTGGGCGTCCCATGTTAAAATCCCACATTTGTGTTTGTGGGTGCAAACAGACCCCTGTGCATGTATCACTGCTGGCTCAAGGGAGACTGCAGACACCCATGCTGCCTGTGCCCATAGCCCAGTCGGGTCTCCAGCTTGCCAGTCAAATTCAGATGAATGACCTTAAACTGCTGTCAGATGATGCATGTGTTTCCCAACATGGATCTCTATTTAGGAGACTCCTGTGATACAAATGAACCCCCTCATTCCTGAGAAAATACATCTCCTTGCTCAAACCTGACACAATTTCTTCCCAACCACAGCGGTGCCCACTCTCCCAAACAAGACAGAGACAAAAAGCAGGCAATGTCTTTGCTGGCCCAGCATACAGGCAATGTGGCTGCTGCTGGTTAAGAGGAATGACGTGCTCAGAGGAGTACTTGTCTATGCAATGTTTGCATCAGTCAGACCTTCTCTGCTCCCTCTGGCTGCTTTGCGAGTACCCTGGTGTAAATAATATTCGTTCTCATCTTGTTACATTTTAGATTAAATTGTGTTGTGTTCTACTTACTTAGATTTGAGATTGTTTCAAAAAGTGGCCCTGTACCAGACCATGAAAAACTCAGTTTCACATTTGGAGGCTTTTCTTCTCTAAAAGCAATGACATGACTTCCACCAACTATGTAAAATAGTTATCTTTTCTGGGTCCTTTCCCCTCACATAGCAGTCTGTCTTAGATAGTTAATGACCCGTGGTGATCAGGGGATCTCCCTGGCCCAGTATTCCAAGGCTTTACAGCTGTTAAGACATCCATGCTCACAGCAGGCCTGTGAATCAAAGCAGTGATATTATCCCAGTTGCTCAGATGGGAAATTAAGGTACAAAGAAAGCGTGGCCAAGGCTTCTTAAACAGCCAAGTCAATTTACAGCTTGCTGTGGCCAAAAGGGATGGGGCAGTGACAGTGCAAAAAACCACGCCTTACCCAAGGTCTTCAGCAGGGCTGGAAACCACATCCAGGTTTTCCATGCTACAGGCTACTGCTCCATCCTCCAGTAAATTCAGGCTATCCTCCCAGCCTGTGAGCTGAAAACATTTCACAACCCCTGCAAAAGGAGCTGGTACCCTTAGATTAGGTCCCAGCAAACAAGCACTGAAGCCACAAAACCGCTACAACTCTCACCAGCAGGCTCATGGAAGGAAACAAAAATCTGAAGATCAAAGGTCTGAACTATGTCTTCCCCCAGATATCACTCATCAGGCCAGGTGCACATACATGGCAGTGAAGCCTGTCTGCTTCTGATGATGCCAAACCTCCCTCTGTCCTTACGCAAGCTAAAAGTTACCTTCCTCTGCTGCAAAACACATTGCGAGCAAAGCCACGCTGATTCCTCCTGGTCTTTGTTTGAACGCTACAGTTCAAGAACTCTTCCCCCTTCCATTTTTTTTTTTTCCCTAAATTCTGGAAAAAAATCTAGTATTTTAAAGAGGGTTCCCATGTGATTGAAGCCTTCTCAAGACAGCCCCACCTCTTGTAAAGTCTGTGGGCACCATCAATATACTTGTTCTCTATCTATGGCACTGGAAGCCCTGGAAGAGTTGGCCCGTATCTCTTTCCACCAAGGGTATACTCTTTTTCCTGCAGTTGGCAATACAAACCGAGTGCTCCTAAAGCATTTATCACGTTATCCTTTCATCAGTTCCGAGGTCAGGTCTGAAGCCAAACACTGAAAAAGTGACCCTCTAAAAGATGCTTAGCTACTCTGTTTTCCATCATCTTAATCACATGCTGTGCCTGTTGGAGTTTTATTACATCTGCCATACTTCATCTCTTGCAATTCCCACTTAGATCACCTCTGCACATAATTTTCCCCCTATAGGCTTCAAATTTTAACCTACCACTTTATTTTCAAAATATAATTATCTCTCCTCTTAGTAAGCACCCAGACCTCATAACCATACAAAACACTTTGCCTTAGTATAGTCCTATAAACTGTGTGACAGAGTACCTACCACATGTTCAGCAGAAGCAGTAAAGAGACAATAAATAGCAAGTCCATCAAGATCCTTTGAAACATTTGCATGCTTTCCCTTCACTGCGGGTCACAAAACAATTCCCCCAGCTTTCTGGGCATTTGAGGCATCTAATACAAGACCAAAAGCCACCAACTATTGTCCATCAGAAACCAGAAGCCAGATGAAGCACCACTAATGTTCCAGTTGTCTACACCATCTGAAGCTCAAAATTAATAGCTGTTTGGAGCTGAAGTTAGTAATGAAGTAATACTTCTCTAATTTCTTCTGCTGTCCAACAAATACACTCCAAATCAAATATTTATCTTCCTTAGGAAATCAAAAGTTATACATACAATTTTTAAATAAGCCAGACAGAAAGATGAGTTAGAAAGCCTTTCAAAATTGCACTTGCTTATGGGGAAAAGGCTTGTCTTGCCATGTGGTACACTGAGAGTTCACATGGGTGTGCACAGTTTATTAAGCATCCCTACAGACGCCTCTTAGGCAGGCAAAGAAATGCATTTTGCCCCTGGGGATCACGGGACCAAACAAGCTTCCTCTTCCTCCCGGCAGCACCCGTTGCTCCTGCGATTTGTCACAGGGCAGAGCCATTGCCCTCTGTGCACAGTAACAGTTTAGCTGTTGGGAGAATTTGGCACAGCCACAAAGGACCTTTGTTTGCTCTAGAAGTTGGACACACAATGCAATCCTTCCCTCTTGTCACACGGAGTTGGGTTTCCGTAGCTGGGTTAGAAACACTCCCTGACAACTGCAGCCCATAAACCCAAACATGGTCCCCCTCCCCACGAGAAGCACGAGATCCTTCTTCCCATTTCAAGCGCTGCAGGATAGACATAGATGGGGGCAGTTGCTGCTTTTTAGAGAATAAATTCCTGCAAACTCTAACTAGAGTTGCAGCAAAGATGGGTCTGGGGGACTGCCAGAGCTCTGCACTCAGTCTTTTTCCAGAATTTTTGCTACCTGGATACCGCCTGAAGGCTCTCCAATTTCCAGGTATATTCTTGTCCTTACAAGGCAGACCTATCTGACCTAATAACATGCCATTCCTTTCTGTCACATTTCCCCATTTGTGCTTAATCTGTCAGCCTCTGTGTATGTACACATATAAACGTATATATACTTATACATGCACTAGAGATATTTATTTATTTCAGTGAATCATCTCTGGGGCACTGCTCTGAATCAGCCTGTCCTGCGTTTCCCTCAACTGGCTCTGGCAATGAGGGTCCCTAGGCTGGGACAGGAGGCTGCCAGCACCCAGGAACTCAGGGAAAGGGGTCAGAGGGACAGAGGGTGAATACACCTTGACGTGATGCTCCTGGAAAAAAGTGGGATTTAGCGGGATGTGAATGTCTCTGCATTTTCATTTCACCCAGGAAATACAAAGAGGGGATGATTAATGTATCATTCACAAATTATTTAATTTGCAGTGGAAGAGAGTGAAAAGGATCTTTGGAAGTAAATGAAGTTTCATAAGATCTGATGACATATTAAAAAAATACTAGTAACTGACACACTCATAAATACGAGACTAGCATAATCCACACCTTTATAGACTTTCACCACAGAGCATGCCACACAGACCCCTTTCCTTTCACTTCTCATTTTAAACAGCAAGAGATGAAAAAAACCCCCCACAGTTCCTTCTTCCAAAACTGAGTTTGATCTGGACTCTCCAAAGCTTGGATGCTTTGGCATCTGCCTGAAATGCCCTTTACGCTCCCAAATCACCAAGGGATCACGTTTCACCCATGCAGGTTATTACTGTGCTCAAGAATAAACTGCCAAGGAAAACAAAAAAGAATTGGCAAAGCTTCCCATTCATTTATTTCTTACCAGTGGAAGCATTTGCCATCACACCTTAAAGCGTGACAAAGTTCCCTAGACGGCTGCCTCCTCCTGTCTCCTCCCACGCCGTTTTAACCCGGGTGTACTCACTATTCCCCATACGGCTGGAGTCATCACAGGCATCGACCTCTTTGTCTCCCTGGTGCCTGGATTCCCCCTGGGGCTACTTCATAGTGCATCCAGATGGACAAACTGCAACAATGATGCTTGAGCAATACTTGAGAAATGCGGAAAAGGATGGGAGGACTGCTCCTTAAAACAGTTTCTCATTGAAGATTATTTAAGTAGTCATCGTTTAAAATTTTTTTTTTATTAAACCTGGTTTCTTCTCCTCCCATTTCTGGGAGGCCAGCACCAGGTTTGCAGCAGCATGCCCAGGGTTTATGCTCACTCTCACATGCTCCAGCAAACCCTCCTCCTTCCTACTCTCTCCTCTGTGCTGCAAAACAGGCTCCAACCAACCAGTCATCAAACTCCAGTGTGACACTAATATTCGGTATTTGTTTGCCAAAATATGTGTGCTCCTTCCAAGGGAAGGAAAGGGGAAAAAAAGGAAAAAAAAAAAAAAAAAAAAAAAGATCCTTAATGATATAGTTTCAAGAGCACTGAATTTGTGACCAGATTGCGCTAATTTAGTTCATTGCCCGGTTTTACAATGTTTGTGAAAATTTCTCTCCCAGAAAGTAACAATCACCAAACACCCAACTATGAACTCAGTGCGATGTGGCAGCTCTTTCCATGGCAACCCACCAGCACTGAGCTGCTTTTCTGCACAGACTTCACCGCAGAGCAAAGGAGGGCAGGGAAAGAGCCTGCTGGAAAGCGCTGGCTGCTGACTCCAGCCCAGTGATCCAGCTGCCCCAGGGAACTGAATACCCCTGGGAAAGGCAGCGCTTCTACAGCCTCACCACTGAAACGTGTCGTCTTAGCTCCAACTGTTAACCAGCTGCTTGGCCATTTGCAGGTTGGTTGGTTTGCTTGCTTTGTAAAGCGCAGTCAACATATTTTGTTTCCTAAACAGCGTGGAAAATTATCTTTAAAGTCTCAGAATCATTCTCAGAACAGGAGTGGAATTAAGGCAACTGGGCCATGCTTTCAGATGGTCTCCACATGAAACAGCAGGATGCTCATTGGGGACATCTCCCTTTAGAGGACAGGCAGAAGCCTGTGTCACTTCCCGCAGTGGCAGGACAACCCCGCTGGGCTCATCACTGCTGTGCGCAGCCTAGCTGGTGTGGAGGGCAGGCAGGCAGGGTGCCCCTTGCTGCCTCCAGCAGCCACTGCTGGATGCTGCACCTGATGTTCTGCTAGGAGCAACCTGCCACTGCTGCAGCACCAACTAAACATGGGCCAGGCCCTCAAGATTGTCTCTATAATCACAAATTTTCTGCCAAAACACTCACCCATCATGCTGTTTGATGAATACTTTAAAAATTCAACATCCTCAGACACATGGGAGCTATGACCTCCAGGCACATCTCATCTTTGGCTATTCTTCAGCCTAGCCATGTAGCCAAACCCTTTGTGTAGCTACTTGGGATCCAGGCTGACACACAAGCCAGCTCCTAAGGATTTCCCCCTCCCTTCCCTCTTCCCAGCAGCATTCCCTCCCTGTCTTATCACCTGCAAGATTCTGCCTATGATTACCCAGACTGGAGTGGTCCATGGTTATTTCTCCCGAGGCTTTATGTGAAAGTTGAGTTGCACAACAGTTTCTGCGGGTTAGGAAAAACATATTCCACAGCAAGAGCTGATGCTATTATCTGAAGTCACCTGACCCCAAAATTCAAAGAAGAAGAGGGTAAGGGGAAAAAAAATAGCCCCGTCAATAAGGTTGGAGATGGCAGAGACCTGAAACCATATCTAAGAGGTGCATTCATCAGCTGTCACCTCTCTCAAATCCAGCCTGAGCTTCAGATCTCTTTTGCAGCAAAAGTATTGGCAAACCACACATTTACGTGAACAGCTTCAGTTCCTGGATATCAGTTGCCTTCTGACAGGGAAATGTTTGCTCATGGACATTTCCTGAAGCAGCTCTTGTCTCAAACTTCTGCAGTATTCAGGGAACTAAATAAGACTTACTGCTCCTCATCTGAAAGAGGAACCCAAGGAAAAAAGAAAAAAAAAAAGAATTCTTGAATGACTTTTTTCTTTTCACCCCAGAGTTCCTCTTCTTTTCATGATTTCTTTATCTTGTGGAGGCAATCTGCTTCTCCTCCAATGCCTTTTGTCTTCTCCACCCCCACCAAAATGTTCAAAGGATGAAGGAAACTCAAGCAGAAGAAACCCGACAAACTACTCACATAGCTCCTGATTTGTGCAGCCTCAAGAAAGGCTCCTGAGAGGCAGTCCCTGCAGAGAGCTGCTTCTGGCTTGAGGAGGAATCAGGCCTGATATGACTCAATGCACTCAATTCCCCTGGTATCTCCTGTGGTCTCATAACAGTAAATGAAAGGGTAAAAATCAGAGGGGAGAGAGAGGGAACAAATGAGAAACCCTCAAAATCCCGTCTCACTCTTGAGGACCATGGGTGTCTGCTTCCTTTTAAAAAAATTCATTTCTAAAGCAAAGTCATCCCATGTGTGCTACTGCAAGAGAAGGAAAGACAGCCAGGGAGTGTGAAAAGGCTGCAGAGCCTGTAATGGAAAATCCTCACTCAAGTCACTGAGCCATCCTCTTGTAACATTTATTAAAATAAAGTGAATACAATGAAATGCAGCCCAAATGCACACAACTGCTGAGAAATTGGATCCGGCAGCTGATGTTGGCTCCCAAACCCGTCCCCTCCAAATACTAGTGCATCCAAGCCATCCCTGGGCAAGAAAGGCCAGGAAAGACAAGACAGGATGGGTCACTCCATGTTTGATTCATTTTCAGAGCAGGACTGGTATCTAGATCTTTGCTAGCCTCTCTTGTGACTTGCCAAGGTTCAAATGCAGCATCTCTAGCTGTTTCCTAATGATAAAATGTGTCACTAAATAAAAAGGTCAAGGGCAATGTCCATGGGACTTGTCTCAGCTGTTGCATGAGTGAGTGAGAAAAAGAATCTTCATATTAGGTCTAGGAAAGCAAGTTAAAAAAAGGCCTCTGTTTTCCTCTCATCATTTGCTTTTAATTCTAGATCTTATTCTTTCAAAACTTAGTTTAAACAGGAATAGAGAGATTTTACTCCTTTTGTAGAATAAATCAGCCTAACTGCTGAGGTCAACGTTTTCAGACCAATGCATAAAAGCAGAAGACCCGGCTGAGGAAATTCAGTGCTGGCTGATTCATTCTTCAGAAAAGGTGAAGCACAGCCATCTCAGCATGTCAAGTTTGTTCCTTTGAGGGTGAAAAAATTTAGTGTTGGTATCAGATGGTGGGAACTGAAAAAACCCAATCCTTTCCAGGCTGCCCTGAGATACCTTTTTGGGGCTTCAAGTGTTGAACATCGGGACAGCCCCTGTGGTATACTGAGCTTACAGCGAACTGATGTAAAAGGGCATCCATCCCTGTTCATTTCTTGGTGTGCTGGCTCAGCACCGTTGCTTGCCCCATGTCTCCTGCTTCAGACATGCAAAGAGAGACCAGGACAGCAAAGTGGGAGGAGAAACACAAATTATTTAACCCACTGAAAGGGACTTTCAATGGGACACAATGCTTCACATTTCAGAGGAACCAAAGTACTTGTGAAAACAAAACCACCATCACCACCCCCAAAAACACACAGCAAAATCCCACCAAAAGCATACTATGAGAAAAGAAGTGGGGGGAAAAAAAGTGCCTTGAGATTTCATTCAGATTTGAAGAAATCAAGAGATTGCTGGGGTGGGAAGAAAGTCTTTCCTCCTTGGACAACTCCATCTCAAGATGCAGGCACAAACACACATGCTGTATATCAATCTATACAAAACCAGCACGTCGTCACTGTTTCTTTAGGGTGTAAATAGCACCCTGAAAGAAGCTCCTTTCAACCTGGCCCTCTGTTTGCTTCCAGTCCTGAGTGACTCAAAAGAAGGGCTGTCTGAAGATGCCGGGTCAATCTTTCCCAGCAGGTAGGACAGCTATAAATCAATCGCTTTAAAACAAAAAGTAAAACAAAACAAAAAACCCCGAGGCTTGCTGGGAAGAAGTAAAATTGTGGGGGGGGGAAGGAAAGATGAAAAGCACCTGTAATCTCTTTAATGCAGCACTGAAGTTCTTCTGAAAAGAAACCACAAAAATGATAAGAAAAGAAAGGAAAAGAAGAAAGCAGCCCATTGACACCAGCTACAGATATATTTTTTTAATAGGCATTAGGTCAGGAGGGCATTTTCCATCTGCCCTGCTTAAGCTAGAGCTTTGATGATATTGTAAGTGTGATTTTAATACAGCATTTATCCTGGTGGAACTGTAAGTTTATTTTGTGTGTGTGTGCAGGGATGGATGATAGTGCAGGGTTTTCCTCAGGGGAAGAAGGGTTATTCACAGGCAGATGATGAAAACTGCAAGTGTTAGGTTGCACCTCAACTAGTTTTTGGGTTGCTGACAAGGGGAAGTGGGAGACAAAGGAACATGCAGCAGCACAGGGCTACAAGGGCTTACAGAGAAGGGAAGAGGAGAATAAATAAGACACAGCTTTGCCCTCAGCCTCCTAAATTCAGCTCAAATGGCCAAAAGGCCAGTCTTGCTGCTGCTGAATCCCACTCAGCAGGGCCACCCTCCTAACAGCAAAGCCTTGGTCAGGAGCTCCAGGCTTTCCTCTCCCATGCCAAATGCACAGAACTGCAAAACCCCCTTGCTCCCGCCCAATTTTTAGCCTAACCTACAGGTGTACCCATCTCAACGTAGCATGTTAGCCAAGGCAGCAATGACAAAATACATTTTTTGCTACATTTTTCCTAGCAATTTGTATCTATACATAGTTGAAGACCCCCCCAGTCTTCCTCCTTCAAAAAGGCTACAAAAAAGGAAAGATCATGAATCCGCATTCTGCTTTTCTTCCGTATTTCACAGTGCTTTTCCAATCTAATGCAGTAAGGACTGCATAAACAGACTGAAGCCTGTAAGAGTTCCCAGTGAATTAGCTGCTTGACTAATGCAGTGGAACTTAAAGAAGATTATCTAGAAGCTGAAGTCAACATATAAAACACAGACCAGGGCCAGACTGAGCAGGTTTGTAAGATAGCTTTCAGAAAACCCTACCTTACAACCTTAGCAGTCTCAAGTTTAATTACTGCACCTTTAGGATAGGTTACCATAATTAGAACAGATTAAGTTTCTCCTAAGGTGCAAAAGACTCATGGAGAACAGCACTGTTTGTGCCAGCACTGATCCACTATACACTTAAGTACATTCAATGCCTTTTAGATGAATATACCCTATAAAATCAAAACAAGCCCAGAGAAACATTTTCTACCCATTACATTACATGCACTGGTGGTATTACCCAAAAGAGTCACTGTTTTGGGACAGCTGAGGATTTGAAGAACACCTGGCAGGTATGAAGAACAAAGCAGAAGACACCTGTACCTCTATGGGCAATCTTCACCACAGACAACATAGGTACAGTGATGCTACAGATAGATGGTTCACAGATTCATTTTGCATTTAGGCAGGTAAAGTTGGGGGTAAGAAAAAGGCACTTGAGACCCAACAAGCAGCTTAACATTCACAAGTTGCTGTAAGAACAACCAAGGGGTTAACAGTTTCTCCTGGTTTTAGTTTACAAGGGGCAAGACAGAAATGGGGATACATTTAAAAAAATTTAATTTTGCATTCTCTGAGGATTATATTCCAGGAAATTACTCTGTTATGTGAATATTGTTACTGCATGACATTTTGGTCCCATTATTTCAGACTCTTTTTGGCATGTTTGTCAGATGTGATTCACCATATGTTTAATGACATGCAACACACTGGTTCAAATATAGCCTACTAATGCAACAAGCCAAGAAAACCTTTATTTTCTTATGCTTCAAGTTACAACTTTAATCAGAGATGTCTCAGTCACACAGTCCTCATCTAATTTTAAGATCTCCCATGTAGATTTATGAAGCTTTAAACAACAAAAGAAAACCTCCTGAGACAGATAAAGCTGCTTTTCATAAATTTCAGAGAGACAGGATACAGTTTAACTGTTAGCATTAGAAACATCCCAATCCCAATCCCTTCTCCAGCATTTTTGAGCTTTTCATGTAAAGTGGTTTCTTTGTAAGATTACTAGGCAGGATTTTTATAGCAAGAAGGTTTTCCCAGATCAACAGTTTTTCCCCGTCATGACTTCAGTACAACAAAACCAAACAAGCCCCAATCCCTATCTCAGAGAGTTTACACACCATTTTCCTGCTCAAAGGGAAGATAGGAGGATTATTAGCTCTAAATTGCTTTGAAGGTAAAAAGAAAAGTGCTAAATATTGCTGTCTCCATGAGTCAACACATACTCTTCAAAACTCTCTACTAACCATTTATACTATGATAAAAATAGCAATTTTGAGTAAGCTAGATGCTCTACAATTGGTGGCTCAGGAACAACAAGCAATGCACAGCGTTACTGCCTCTGACAACAGCCCCTTGAAGGCAAATCTGTTTTAAGGTTAAACCGAACAAATTTGAACTCACAGTCAGATAAATTTTGTTCAGTCCCTTCAGGCAAAAGGCTGAGCATCCTTCTACCCTGCACAAGGCAAAGAGCAAGTGGTGTCCACCAGAATGACATCAACCTTTGCGAAAAGGAGCCACTCTCCTGAACTTCCTATGAAACACAACTCACCTCTGGTTAACTGCTGCTGTGCTGAAGGTGCTCAGAGCAATTTGGCACCAAGCCTCTGCCAAAGCGGGTCTCAGATGAGGAGCAGCAGAGAAACAACAGTCACCTCCAGTAACCCCTATGAGAAAGGATGCACAGGCTGGCGGAGTGCACGTATCTAGCCATGCTATCACTCGCCCTTCTGACCAAATAAGAAAAAAACCCACCAAATTCCCTCACAGGAATACAATGCCCCACCCTGCCTACAGCTTCCAATTGCTTGGAATAAAAACCAGGCCTTGTAATTTTCAGATGTGTCCAGCAGCCAAATCTCCAAACAATTCAGTGGGATCCCCAGGAATACAGTGTCCTGGCAAAAAATGAAAGCCCTATACATTTCATACAGGTGTCTGACACAGCACTGGTGCTTAAACCCCAGCAAATACACCATCTATGATGCTATCTGGGCCTTCACTGCCATCCCACCAGTGAGAACATCCAGTGAGAGCACCAGGACATATACTGAAGTCACTACATAACGCCCCAGCTAGTCTCACTGAAGCAAACAGGATGGCTGGCTCCTTTGCCCAAGTAGATTAGCAGGTATATAGAAGAGAAAGTACAGCTAATTGCACGAACTCTGAACATCAGTGTGTCCCTCTGTTTCAGAGATCTCAAGTCTGAGCATTTGAGGAAGAGCAGAGTCAGACAGGGCCAGCAAGACTGATCCTGCTAAACCCTCCTAAAAAGCTAGGAGAATTGACTGATACCAACAGATGGAGCTGCATAAAGGAGGGTGGTTTCTCCCCCAAACCAGACCTAGTGTTGGACAGTTGTGTCAACAATACACAACATGAGCACATTGTAATGCTCAACACACCTCAGGAGTCTCCAGCTGAGAGGCTGCTATACTGTGAGGCAGGAGAACCACAGACGTGCATTGAAGGGGCAAGAACTGATGTCTAAATCATCATATATTGCAAAATCTTGGTGTTTGAAAGCAGCACAAAAAGCAGTGTGTTTTAGGGTAGGCTCTCAATAGTCAGCAGGCGGTTGGTGCAGTTATCACCTCAGTGCTCAGGGTATTGGAAAGGGGTCTTGGAAAGGGACTTTGCAATTTTCCGGCAGCTGTCATGCTACTGATGCCATACATCGCTCAGAGCTCATTACATTGATATTACTGCTGCTAAATTTACAGGCATATGTTGCAGGCAGCCCTGGAAGAGGACACGACACCTAAGCCCAGTGCTCCATCTCACTGACATGTCCCAGAGCACAGGAAATAGGCTGAGGTTTTTAGAAGCAGAAGCAACAGTTTCAACACATACCTACAATTGGCCAGAGACCTGATAGGCATGGTTGTGTATTTGCTGGGAGACAAGTTGCAGAAGCCCAGTGTCAGAAGGAGGAACTGTGATTTGCAGAGGTAATTTACCAGATAAACCTACTAGTGTTGGTGGTTTTTTCTGTTTTGTGGTTTGTTGGGTTTTGGTTTTTTTTTTTTTTTTTTTTTTACTATTTGTTAAGTGGGAGCCCCAGCCACTGCTGGTGGCACAGTAAGCCCCTCCTGCAGACCCAGAACCTCTGGGCCAGGAGAGCATGAGCAGACACAGAGAGAGGCAGGTGCAGAGCTGAGCCTCCATAAGCCTGAAGCAGATCAACATTCTGGAATGATCACTTGGCTCCATTGCCTCTAAGTGCCATTCTGCACAGCACTCCTACCTGGGGATGCTGCTTGGAGCTGCAGCCTAGAAATTCTCCACTCTTATAAATGAGATTTCTTTCATGTTTATTCCTTTTAGAATTAGCTTATGAAATCCTCAAGACACCTTGCTACATATTTTACTATTCCATGCTCTTTTGGAGTCACCATCTCCCTCTACCAAAACCAAGAGCAGCTAAAATACTGTTTCCTTCCCTGCTGCCACCACAGCAGGTGTTTGGAAGTCACCATCTCCCTCATCTCCATTTATTGTCTCCCTGAGTGCACAGCTGTGTGTGACCAGATACACCACACCTACGGAATGGGCCATCCTGGGGGCTGAGCACAAGATGGTTTTTTTTCCATCTAGTCAACCTCAGGCTTAAGGACACACTAGAGCTGTTCTCAGCTGGGAAGAGTGATGTGCACCACTATCTCCTCATGCCTGCCCATGCCACCACTGTGGGCAACAGATCACATGCCAGAGAATGCAAACCCAACCCCCAGCCTGCCCTACCAGCTTCCTATGCTCAAAATCCCTCTCTGGGATCCCCAAAGTTTATATATAGTATAGCAGGCTTTGGAAGCTTTACATTGCTTTTAACACACATTTCACCACCACCTGCAGCAGTCAGGGCCAGCACAAGTCTAAGGTACATGGTCAGGAGGTCATTCAATGACACAATTACTCAGCCAGAATCAGTTGGAAAGAGATGCTCAGAAATCCTCGACACACACAAAGTGCGCCCTTTGGGCTTTCATAGACAGCAAAGTAAGATGCTTTTGGATCTTCTCTCATAAAAAGTGGCATAATTTCTATAGCTACAGATCAAAACTTACTGCTGCAACAGACAGCACTGCACATTACACTACTGCTTCGGAAGTTTCTTAATAACATGCACCAAAAGGAAAGGAACATGTCCATAATGAAGCAACACCTATTAAGGTGCTACCTTCCCTGCCGCAGGCACACAAGAGCTGCTTCTCACCTATTCCAAGTGCTTTCTCCAAGTGCCTTGGGAGTATTTTTAGAGGGGCTGATCCTGGCTCATGGAAGTCCTCTGAAATTTTGCTACTGACTCTGGCAGAAGCAAGATCAAAGAAGAGAGCTGCTCCTTCTCTGCACTCCTCTAGTATCAGAGGGATGGCTTGTTCATGGCCACTCAGTGGCCTCTTCTACTTAGGAGAAAACCATCAGAGATCAAGGTCACATCAAGATGGGAATCCACTGAATGCTTTACAACAGAACTAAA
>JAAGNO010020034.1:0-28564 GCA_033439905.1 Ceryle rudis
GGTGTACTTTATTATTCTTCCCCAGATGCAGGACTCTGCACTTATCCTTGTTAAACCTCATTAGGTTCTGCTCTGCCAATTTACATTGTTTGTACAGCAATGTAAATCTGACTAACATGTTACCACAGAAAGAAGAAAAAGTGTTTTTCAAGGGAAACCCAGTATAACTATAAAAAGATTCTGTAAGTTTAACACTGCATTATTTAAAAAAAAAAAAAAAGTATTAAAATGCTGCAGTGCCATTGCTTTAGACTCTTAACAAAATTTAAATCAAATTTAAGCTTTCAAAATCATGCATAGACCAAGCTGATTCACTTAAAAGTAGGACACGGGAATACACATACATTCCAAAATTTGTGCATCTGCTCAGAGCATTGTAAATGTCTTGTTAACACAAAATCAGGAATAAGTCTAGCTAGATTTGTTTGTTCTATTTGGGCAATGGGAATAATCAAAACAACACATCATGTTAGGGAGACGAAATTTGAAAGCCTCTATCTTGACTCCTAAATCCAATCTGAATGTAAACTGCTGGGAGCTGGAAAATTGTTTATTCCTGAAGTGTTTCATATAAAATCTTTAAAGAAGATGAATCATGCCAACCTCATTTTGGGTGGTGTTTTGTTTGTTTTTTTTTTTTCAAGCAACACATTTAAGCATATATATATGTATAAAAAAAACCCCTAAGATACAACCATATTTGTCCAGAAAATTTTAAGGAATATGTTACTTTCATGAAAAATTGAAAAGAAAATTTTCAAATGTTCTGCCATTTCTTCAGGTTTCCATGAATTTCTAGTCACAGCATCATGACTGTTAATAGGGAACGATGAGGAGAACAAAGTCAATACAGAAATAAAAAATCATAGCAATTTTAATGAATTTTTTTTCAGATTCAGGAGACCAACCTGTTTTCAGTATTAATTATATAGAGTATTAAAAACCCAATATAACTCCAAGCTGCTGAGTGAGAATCTAGTTCAGGAAAGCACTTGAGTACTTTTTGGTTTTATCCCCATTTCTAAGAGTATTCTAAGCTTGTTGGCATGCCCTTATGTCCTAGGATCTGTGTGCGTGTAAATCTGAGGAGCCGCATCCCTACAACGCAGAACACGGGGATGGGTCAGGTACCAAGTTTAAAACTGTCCAGCCTGTTCACTGCGGGAATGGCTACCGCAGATCTGGTACCTGAGTGAGGATATTGCCACACTTCAGGAAAATTCAAAGGACCCAACAGCTTCCACAGTCTCTATGCAGATATTCATGCATACTAATTTATTGTCCTTTCACTGTGACTTACATAGTAAATTCTTTCTGCCATACTCCTAATGAACAGCTCCTTATGTTGTGCATAATTCTAGCAAAATCAGTGGAGGCGAACAGT
Organism: Ceryle rudis; assembly: GCA_033439905.1. NCBI lineage: Eukaryota > Metazoa > Chordata > Aves > Coraciiformes > Cerylidae > Ceryle > Ceryle rudis. The sequence goes on from JAAGNO010020034.1 coordinate 1,385, forward strand.
GGCATAAAGTAGAGCTCAAACTGACCCAGGTGCCTAAATCTTTAGTATAACCACGTGTCAGAACATAGAAGACATACTGAATTCCAGGTAATAATTATTAAATAAAGCCTTGGCACCATTTTACATCTTATAAACCTGGATATTTACATATGCTTGTCAACAATCCCAAATATCCTGAGTTGTATTAAGATGGACTATTGATGAAAGATGATTGCATTTTTGTTTCACAAATTATTATTTGAGAAAGTAGTGTTATTATGACTGGTTTTATTCTTCAAACAGGTTGCAATACAGCTGTTCACGTTACTGAAGTCATGAACTTCTTAGGAGCGAAATATTTTTTATTCTTAACATAAAAAGGTTGAAAATAGTGAAAGTAGAACTTGGCTTTCTATTATATGTGTCAGCATCTGCATTTGACAGTGTTTGATTTAAATTTGTTATTTATCAACAATTTTCTTGTTTATAGTACACAGAGCTATATTAAATGAAAAGTCTTAAGGAGATAGATTGGCAATGGAGAGCTACATTGGATAACTTTCTCATATTCCTCAAAAACACTCTCTTTAACAATAGCCTCTGTTAACGTGCACTATTTCGTAATGAGAATATGACATAAAAAACCAGCTTCCTTGTCCTAATACCTTAATAGCCTACAGTATTTTAGAGTAGCTTTGAAACTCTTTCAAACCTCTGTCATGGTTCAGAGATGTGGTCCTCAGTCTCTACAGCTGCTATACCAAAGACCCATTGATACCCTTTTGGGTCCTTACAGCTCGTTGAGGGGGCCTGCGGAGACTTGTCTTTGGGCATAGTTTTCACAAAGTGCAGAGTTAATTTGGCAGGTTCAGAGCGTAAACCCCTATTGCACCTCAAAATAGGACTAACACTGGAGCACAACACCTTGCAAGCGAGATTGTATGGCAGTACGGCCCACTCTCTTCACTCCTAGTCTGCAGACAAAGATAAAATCCAAGGCAGAAAGAACACTTTGTTGTCCACGTCTACTGAATCCTCACAGGCAGTGACAAAGACTTCAGTGCCAGATGGAGCAGCAATGCCCTTGACAGCAGGAGGAGGAGGAGGAGCTGGGCTGAACGAAAGGATGCGTAGAGCTTCACTGGTTTTTAACTTCTAAAAAAAAAAATTATGGAACTTTTGATACCTCTCAGACACTGTCAGAGACAACAGCAGATGGATCACTTGTTCCATCCAACACATTTTCATGTTTCCAGAGAAAGGTGGCGAGAGAGATTAGTTTTGCCTCATCCTCTTTCTTACCGTTCAAATGTGTAAACATAACTAAAATAATCTTGCCAGTGAATAATACTGTAACTTTGAACAAAGACCTTATTACAGAGACTGTAATTAATCTGTTCAAAACAAATGTTGTTTTGCTTGTGGAAGTACATCTGCCCACGTACTTCTCTAGTGCATTAAAGGAAGATTGTTGTAATATATCCCCCTCAGTTCAAAACCACACATTAGTAAGTAATAATCACAGAATGTTAAGGTTTGGAAGGGACCTTGAAAGATCATCCTCCTGGTAGAGCAGGACCACCTAGAGCAGGTCACACAGGAATGTGTCTGGGCAGGTTTTACATGTCTCCAGAGAAGGCGACTTCTCTCTCCTTTCATGCTTTGTATTTGTGATTTGTGCATCAGCAGAGGAGTTGGAATTTGCTTCACAGTTTACCATAGCCCTGAGAAAACGTGAACCAAGCCCCACCTGGGATACTTGTGACTCGTAACTTCAGGTTCCTTCTTCCTCTGTAACTTCCTATTTTCTTCCAAACACGAGTGTCACAATTTCAAACTTCCCTCATTATTTTGGAGAAGTGTGCTACGGATGCATGTGTCAGCATTCCCCTGTTCCCTTCACTGGCCTCGCTTCCACCAGTAATCTCCTATTTGCTATTTGAGTAGGCTACTTAAAAATAGTGTCCTTAGTGCGCTCCTGAAGATCTCTGTGCTGCACAAGTTTTCAGGAGGAAATCCAAGTAATTAAACCCTAGAATATGCTAAAGAAGAACCACTTAAAATATTAGTATGAGCAAAACCACGCATAAAAACGGTTTCCTCCCCAGCCACCCGGAGTTTCTGCCTTGAGCGCGCACACACGGGCCCGCTCCCGCTCCGCGGGGCGCCGGCTCCGGCGGCGCCTGGCTGCGGCTTCCTCCGGGGAAGTGGAGGAGCGCCTGCGAGACCCCGGGACAGAGGGGTCAGAATGGCGGCACGGCACGCCGCAGGCCGCTAGACACGACCGAGTGCTTCTACTCACAAGACGCAGGGCCCGCCCCGTACGGCTTTGCGAGGGGGCGGGAGAGGTGGGTCTGCCCCGCGGGGAGGTGGCTGGGCCGCGACGCTGCTCCGTTCCTTCTTCCCGCCCACCCACCACCTCCGCTTAGGTAGGGGCTGTGCGAGGTCATCGCTGCCGGGAGCGCGTCCATACGCGGTGCTGCGCCGGGCGCTAGGGAGAGGCTCGGGCAGCGGGGATCCTGCGGGGCAGAGCTGGAGTAGCGGACGGAAGGTAACGCGGGCCGGTGGGTCTTGGGCGCGACCAAGCAGCGGCGGACTGCGGTGAGGTCTGAGGCCGCGGGGGTCACGTCCGGAAGCTTCTCTGCTCTGGCGTCCTTGCTGCTCCCTTTTCTTGCCCCTTGACCCGCGTGTGGCTGCGCCGCGCAGGGGGTAGGGAGCGTTCGGCCTGCCAGAGGATTCCTGTGTCGGTATTTTTGCCTGTTACCCCGGTGAGATTATGGATTTACAGGAAGTTAGGTGGGATTTGTAGGACTGCTGAGGGCTCAGATCGCATCAGGTTTCATTTCTTATGCCTTAAGTTCCCTGTGGAGCAAATTGAAAGTCAGCTGAAGAAGCTGCAGCGTTTCCCAGAGTTGGGAAAACTCTGTTTATCGTTCTCTTTTGTACACTTGTCATAAGCTTTGTCATCATCGTATCACTGGCAGGCATTCCTCTTCGGGTTCTCAGCTCTGTTGCATTCTTTACAATTTATAAAAATACCTTTGTAATAAAATGGTATGATTATTTATGTGGAGCAAGCACTTTATGGTGTCAGGAAGTTAAATCTTGCAACACTGAGCTGTGCCTTAGTTTGTGGGGGGGGTTAGCGAAGTGCCGCCTTCCCCAGTGCTCCACTAGGAAGCTGTGGAAGGGCCCGAGGGCAGCACTGAGCTGGCCCTAAAACTACTGCTGCCCGAGTTCAGCTTTGAATTCTGCTTCGTGAGAGAAGTAGCAAGAAAGTCCTGCTAAAAAGCTTGCTGTCAGTGGGCGCGGGTATTGCGTCTGAAAAATCTGTAAAGCACAGTTTGTTGTTACTTAGGCCCCCACTCGGGCTTGGGATGCGTGGTTAGCTGGGAGTGGGCTCTGGAGGTGGGAGCTGCCGGAGGAGCTGAGGAGGTTGTTAGAAATTAAACTAGTACTTCTGGCTTCGTGGCTTGGCTGTCTGACTTGTTGTGGCACAGGTGGTGTGCGCTGCCTTCTTTGAGGCAGCACCAAAACGCTGGGCGTTCATTTCTGTGAATTTAGATGCCAGGCTAGCTGCCTTGGTTCTTAGCTCTGACCGTTGTTGCCAACACTTGGCTGCGTGTCTGCCGTGCTTGCTAATGCTTAAGTGCTCTTCTGCAGCCTCTTCTCTGTTCTCTGAGTCTATAAGCCTGAACTGAAGTGTAAGCCAGGAAATTTTATATAACTGTGATGTTTATTAGTCGAGCTAGTTATTAAAGGGAAGAAAAGAAAATAAGGGAGTAGAATAAAGGTAACGGCTTGCTAGTGTTCCAAGGAAGCATATTCTATGTCGGCAGTCCCCTCAAGATGGTATAACAGAATTCAACCAATAGTAAATGTGTTAAAGAAAGATTTCATTGCTGTTTATTACAAGTTCTCCGTAGTGCTTGATAAGCCAGAGCAGGTGATATTGATACCAGCACTGAGCAATGCTACCACAGCTTGTCTCGACTGTTACTAGCACACACACGTTGTACATTTGTATCCAGGTGTAGTAAAGCAAGAGGCATCCCAAAGCTACTCTCATTCTTTGGAATTTTATCTGTAGTGAAAATGAGTTGATAGCCTCGTTTCAAATAATGACTTTATGTATGTGTGCATGTTTCATTTTGAAGTTTTTTTCATTAGAAAGTCTTTTGGAATGTTACAATTTTTTTTTTTTTTTTTATAACTAACTTTCATAATATGAAACCCCTGTTTCTTCTTATTAGAGTAGAATTGGTGTAAAATTTATTAATCTTTCTTTTCTTGTATTTGTGGAGTTAGTAATCCCATGTAGTTTCCAGTACACAGAAGTAATTTTTATTAAAATTGGATGTGCCTCATACATCTTAGTTCATAATGCTTGAATATGGTTTTAATTTTGATGTGTACTTCCCCAAACGTGCGTTATTTGGGTGCTCTCCAGGTAATATTGACAAACTTTTTACCTCCCACCATCAATGTCACAGATGAATAAAAGGTCAGTTTGAGTAAATCACTCAGTCTGTAATGATAGTGTCATGGCACCTGCAATATTGTCCTCTGAGCTAAAATCTTAAGTGTCTATGTATTGCTTATCCATGGAAAAAATGTGATTTGTTATGTAAAATGTAAAGATTGGAGCCTTTCAGTTCTGTTCACTTTCTCTGTTGTCCCTATGTTCCAGTTCCAGTATCTAGAGCATTGTGCAGAATAAATCAGTACATTCCACTGTTCTGATAGCATCATTTTTTGAAATCTTTCTCTGTTTTTCGTCATTTGACTAAATATAAGAGTACAGTGAGAAAGGAAGCTAATTGCCTTTATGCTTTTTTGCAACTTAATCACTAAGGAAAAAAATATTTCTTTGTGCCTATCATCTTAAATCAACTTTGCAAAAGAAACGCCATAGTGCTCACTGACTTGTTTTTCTTCTATAATCTACTTTCTTCAAGTGTGTTTTCCACACCCTTGTAGAGCACAGCCTTTTTTGGTGATGCATTATTGTCTTTTAAGTGATAATGTCTGTTCTCTGAATAAATGTGCTTTTTATAGGTATGGCAGAATCTTACATGAAAACTCCTTACATCTCTCAGTGTCTTACCTTGGGTAGATAGTTTATCATGCAGAAAAATGAAGTCTGTCTTGGTTGGTTTTCAGTTGAAAAAAAAACAGTAGATAAATCATAAACAGGTCTAAATGGCTGAATCTCACACCATTAATTCCTGCTGCTCATCTGATGAGATTTGAGATCAGTGTAAATGCAGAACTTTTGGGGAAATTGGATTCCCGTCAGTTAAGTTTGGTTTTTGGTTTTTTTTGGTACATTATGTGAATATATAGATTTCCTTAATGCAAGGTGTACACCTTGCCGTAGCTAGCTAGCTTTTGATAAAGATTAGTTCTACATTATTTGATTGATTTATTTCTTTATATTTTTTGTGTGTGTGCTCATCTTGCCTGGTGAGTGAAAATCTTTCAGACCTTTTTTTAAGAAACTAGATCAGAAAATTAATAGTTGCCAACTAATATTTATCTAGGAATATGTTCTGTTAGACTCAGTCCTGATAATATACCCATTAAAAATTAGAGACATTAACATATGAAACAGATTAATATCTTAAAAGCTGTAGTTTATTAATGATTTAACCAAACCTTGTGATAAATCTAGATGGTTAACCGTTACAGTTGTTGCCCAAGCCCCTCTCCAGTTTTGAAATCTCAACACATTTTGCAAGCTGGGAGGCTGCCTGCTGCATGTGTCAGCTCTGCCCCAGCATTTGCAGAACTGTGGGTAGGTCTGGGGGAACCTGCAGGCTGGGTCCGGAGCTGTACCATAGTGGTGGGGAAAATAGACTCTTGTTTATAATGAGTTGTGGATCAGAGTTACACTGAATTTCCTAAAGTTAGCCTCAATGGCTGAATCACCAGTGTCTTTACCAGTGTCAAAACAGGCTTTGTTTGACTCTTACAAGAAAGGATGCATTTTAAAACCTCCATAGAAAAAAAGGATATGTCTTCTGTAGTGAGACATCTTAGAAGAGGAACATAGGTTACACTCAGTGTCTTGTAGTGCTATTTTTTTATTTTAGGGTTCTCAAAAGGAGAAGTTAGAAAGTAAGTTTGGTGAGGTGTTAATTGCATGCAAATACATGCACATACATCTATTATTGGCATCTAGGAGGTAGCATTTGAAATGCTGTGAAGGGACTGGTAGATACAGGAGGCAGATGGGGTTTTTTGACCTGTGCCAAGTGAAAGTTAAGTTGGTTTGTTTCTTTATTTCCTCCCCCGATTTCTAGGGTTCATGAGGTAGTAGGCCTATTGTGCATAGTTTTGTAGAGGCTGTCTCAGGTTTATAATAAGAGGAACTAATCTGGCTGTAGCAGCAATTTTTTTTTGTTTTTTAACATAAGTTTAGTAGTTGACTGGCATTGAGGGAATTGGCAGAGAGAGTTTCATCCTTGGGCATCATACTTCATGAGTTCTAATACCAGTCTTGATCAATCCAAAATGAATATTCAATGTGAAGTTCAAAGTTTCTTTAATGAATCTCTCTGGGCATTTGAAGTGGCCACAAGTAGAGTCATATTACAGAAAGTCTGGTTGCATAGAAGATTTATGAGGTTTTGTTTATTGGAAAGTGTCTCTATTGGGACTGTGTACATGTAAAGGAAAAAAAAAAGAAGAAACTGTGATTTCAATCTTGATGCCATTAGTTTATGAAAATGAGCATACAATCTGGGAAATCAGGCACAGCCTTGAAGGAGAGTCTCATTTTACCCGGGTTGTAAATCTAGTCTGGAGTTATTATTTCCTGCTGTTGCTGAGATAGTTGTGGTTTTCTGCGTTTTAACACTTGCAATTCAGTGCATTGGATAAGTAATAGCTTTCTTCTTTTAACATCTTTTTACAGTTATTTGATTAACAAAATGAAGCCTGCAAAGCAGCACTATTGGATTCTGGGTTGTTTTTCTATGGCATTATGTTGTTGGTGTACTTCAGATAAATTCACTCAAAGGTAAGTTATGCTTCCAAATCTCTGAACGTTCTTTCTCAAGTGCAGAGCAGAATGGTTTAACTTCCAATGAGTGTAAATTTTCTTATTATGTGGTATTTTTGATGTGTTAGTCTTCCCTTAGGTGACTGGTGAAATGAGGCATCTACATTAACTGGAGGAGTGGGGGTCATGGCTAAGAAAAGCTTTACATTTATTAATATGTCAGCATGAAAAAATAATGAAACTTAAATTATATTCCTTGCCCTTAAACTTTGCAATCTAGCTTTAAACTAATTGTTTAAACTTGTGATGCAGTAGTGACAAAAAGCGGAAGTAATTTTGGAACCTATAACAAAATACTGGGATCATCCCTATGGCATGATTTTTGTTGCACCGTTAGACTATATACTTGGTTTTGTATTTTTTAAATTTTTTTTTTTCTTTCCTTGCTCTTTTCTCAGTTCCAGTAATTTTAAACTCCTTTTTATACAGTACCCTAGCTGGGGCTGTATCAGTGCTGCACAGCCTTCTGGTGGTTGTTGTACTTGGCAAAATCAGATCTTGAATACCAATGGGCATGGGGGATCCCCTGTCCAAAATCACACCCTTCTCTGGTAAAAGCTCAAACTCCTATTGCATTATATTAGGAAATAAACTTTTCTACTTCCTTGCAATGTTTTGGCAAGAGAATGGTCAGAGGTGTTCAGTTCAGTGCTGAACGTGATATAATATTGCACTGCAACCAGTCGGTAGCTTAGACGCTGTGCTGAGGTTTTCTTATGAGGACATTATGCCTTAGGACTTGGGCTGTGGCTTGGCTATCTGAATGGCAGAGGCATCTTTAGAAGCGCAGTGCTAAACTGCACAGGGTAGGATAAGGGGTCAAAAACCAAAAGGGCGTTGGCAGGGAGGAAACCCTAAAGCTGGATAGGTACTGAACATGGCATTCCTTGGATTCCAGTTCTGAGCTTAAGTTGCTAAAACTTTCTCTATTCAAAATTTTCTTACCTATCCTTAGCCAAAAAGTGTGTTCTAGGAGAACTTGTTTTGGCGTGATTGGCGTTGCAAAAGTTCAGCAGCTGTTTCAATCTGGATGAAAGATGGTATTTTTCTAAGCAAGGATATTTTAAGGCAAGGAAACTAACTGCTCTACAATATTGGGGAATTGCTCTTTTCAGGTTTCCAAAGCAGCAGCAAAGACCTGTTATAAGTACTAATAGTTATCATTGTGGCTATGATTGATTTGTTCCAGAGGTATTCTGCTAAATTATTTAAAAACCACAGATACATGTGAATGCTTAAGATAAAATGTGGCCATAGCAAACTAGCAAAACTAAAGGAAAAAAGTGAGAAGTGGTGTAACATGGGAGCATCCCTACTTTCTTGGGTTGAGAAGAATCAGTTTTTTATATACATATATATATAACCTATAACCTCTGGCAAGAACTAATGAAGGACATATGGCCATAGCTTCCAGAGGATAACAATTTATTTTGACAGTACTGCACATAGTGCTGTTAGTTTGAACAATTTACAGTTCTGTTTTCATTGATTTTTCTTTGCTGTTCTATTTAATAATTTAGTGTGGTTGCCTAATAGCTAAATATATCTGCTGTTGTGTCTGGAGCAACAGGGTTTGGTTTTTTTTATCTCCTTCTAGTTTATCCAGAATAGGTCTGCTCCAAACTGTTGGAAAGTGCCTCTGAAGAAGTGGCAAAGACACGATGTAGGCTTCCAAAACTTTGAACAAAATTTTTAAGCTTTTCTGTCTCCATAGACAAAAGATAGTACTGATGCCTCTGTGGATTATACATCTTTTTATTCTAATAGGCTTTGAAACACAGGTGCTTTTATAAAATATGGGATATTCCATCCTTAGTTCTTCCTTGCATTTCCTGCAGTGTCAGCTGCATTGCTTGTGGTTGTTTATAGTCTTTCTTTTTTAGAAGAGTAGTTGACGTTCCAAGAAAGTTGTATACTTCCTTTTCAGCTAGTACACCCATCAAGACGAATTAGAAGATTCTTAACATCCTGAAGATAGATCTCTCTTTTTAAAAATTATTTGTTTGAAATTATCGTTGTAAAAAATCTTGCCAGTAAGCACTTCAGTAAATATAAATCAGAACATGTTTCTTCCATATTTAAGCAATGGAAAGCACATAGAGAGAGGGTGCCAGGAGTTTGTATAATAACTGGCAGGTATTAGCAGGTTTCTAAATACGTTGTTTCTATGTGATATGTTAGTTTGATACTGCTGTGTTTGGAGTTCTCAAATGTTGCAATAGAAGCTATAAACAACAACCAGCTCTAAAATGAATGCATTATACTAGTAAATATTGTGCTTTTGGCTCAAGGTGTTTCTCTTTTTAAAATGCTTGAGGATAAATAGATTTGTCTGTCTTTCTCCAGTGACAACTATCCTCATACCTGGAAAAAACTGTATCTTGCTCATCATTGGCCAGTGACTGTATGTAAGGTGAGATTTTTGGTTTGTTCTTCTTTAACCTGACAAAGATAGCCTTGGATAACAAATGTTTGAAAACAGAATGAACATCAAGCATTTGGTATTGTTTATGCCCTTATGTCTTTATAAAGGCTGTTGCTCATCTTAGTGCAACTTTTGCTACTTTCTCTGCGCTCCAGAGTAGCAGTAAACAGGACAGGATTGTGGTCTGTTACAGATACAGTAGTCAATGTAGGACATACAGGACACTAAGCCTTAATTGCTTGTGATGTCGTCTTAGTTATGAGTTTCACCAGACTCTAAGGAGACTTGTCTGACTGAAGACAGCAGGTAAGTATTTGAACTGTCTACTGCACAACAAGTTTTAGCTCTGTAATATTGGCTCTAGTGTTTTAGTAAGTCCTCAAATATGAATTCAATCAGGAAAGAGAGAGCTATAGCACTGTTACAGCAGGTATCCCTGGGAATTTCTGTATTTGAGGGCTGGGAACCAAATATAAAAATGAACCCAACTTTCCAACTTATGTCTGTTAAAAACACAGCTAAGAGGTGTATTAGTTATGTCCCTTTTGCTATTAAATGCCTACTACCATCTGATATATAAAACATTTTTCCTATGCTGGAAGTACTCAAAGGTTTCTCATACAGATAAGTTAAAAATATGCTATACTTTAATATGGAATATGTGATCAGATTTACTGACAGAAGGATGAAGAACCCTGTGGATAATAGAGAATCTTTGGTTTCAGGCAGAAGTCTCTGTAGTCAAAAAGGTCCTGATTCTGTGAGAGTTAGGTTTGTTTATTACAGTATCAGAGTTTTCTTTTTTGTGCTTTATGTACTTTTTTTATTTCTCATTCCTATTTCTGGCAATACATATAAAAGTAGGAGCAGCAGAAGTCACATAACTGCCTAAATTTCTGAGGAAAAGTAGATGTACTTTGCATTACTTAAATGTGGTGGGAAAGTATCAGTAACAAAACTCAGATGTGCGTGACGGAGACCAAGGAGTTGCCACTGTTCTGTTTTCTGTTTGGCTGGTTTTGAGGGGAGAATAAGAGCAGATGTAATGCAATTTGTGTCTGATTTTCTGTTGAAGAAACATCACTGTAACTGACTTCAAGCAGAGGTGTTGGTATTCAGGAGTCTGTGGTGCCTGGCACGAGTGGGTATTCAGAGTCAGTAGCAGTGCAAACCCCTGCTTGCATGAAAAAGACACAAACAATTAAAAAATAAACAAACACCAACAAAAACTCCCTACAAACAAACAAAAAAAACCAACTACCAGCTAGTTTTTCCACTGTATATTCATGCTGGCTACTGCTCTTAATTCAAGGGTGGTGCTATTGGTAAATTAATAATAACCTTTAATAACCTTTAGAACCTTCAAGTGAAATTGTAATGAATAATTGACGATATTAAGCATTAAAAAAATGTAGGCTTCTTTACACTTTCTTTCTTTATGACCTTCTATAGTGAGAGGTGAACAGAAGCATTCCAAAGGGGTGAAGAAGAAGTGAAATTAAAATGGTATTAAGTGACTTTGACCAGTTTCACATCACTGAGTCGTATGAAGAAACAGAATCTCAAATGTACTCCCATAACAGCTTTCTTTTTGCTAACAGTAACGTAAGTGGAGTTCCTAAATTCATCTGGGAGCCTTTTTAAGCATGTGGATTTTTCTGCATGTATTGTGTGTTTATATCAGGTTGTTGTGTTATTTCAGGAAGGAAATATTTGTAATTCTTCAGTTTAAAACTGTTGACATGATGTTGAAAGAAAAAGCAGCTGGGTGAATGAAACGGCAAAAGTCATTTATGTAAAAAACCTCTGAGACACTGCTTTGTGCAAGTACATACTAAGTTATGCTTCCTGTGTGAAGGAACCTGATTGTAGACTACTTTGCTACATGCTTTGTTCTTCATAGGTGTGTGAGTGACCTATGTCTTAATTTCTACCTGTTTCATTTATCTGTGTTCAAAAAGTTTTTCAGGCTTTTGAAGGCCTGAAAAGTCATTTTAAAAAAAAAAATGTAGCAGGCACAGTTCACACGTGGTCAGCACAATTAAACTGAAAAGTATGTGTTTTGCTATGGTATCTTCTAAACTAGCCTTTTAAAATAAAATATTGAGTACCATGGCAGCAGTAATAGCCCCAGGACTTAACACTGACCACTGGAGTGAAAGGATGATGGAGGAAGAGAGATGTTCTTTCTTGTCATGTGGTTAGAAAATCCAGTACCATATAATTGTCCTAAGGTGACTGTCTTTTACTCAGATACCCAAGCTAAAGTCACAGACCTGCAGTGATTGTGAATTTAACATTTCCTTTAATAAATTGTGCTTGTTGTGCAATTTATTGAACTTCATGTGGCTAATTCATGTCACACTTAAACTTTCTGGTCACAAATTGGTGTGAATCCTCTTAGGTAGAAAGAGGAACAACTCAAGGACAAGACGAGGGATTTTCCTCCTCCCCTTTTATGGAGTTGTGAAAGTCTTTAATTCAAGAATATAAAAAGAGAAATACTATTGCAGATTTTTCATCTGGGAGACTGCAAAACCAGGAAATCTTCTGGGGGTGTTTCCTTATGAAATGGGAAAAATCCATTGCAAGTTTGTAGGGTGTTCATTTCCTCCTCTGTTGAGAATAGGAAGGATGACAAAGAAACAGATACCAACCTCTGCTGTCATCTGCCCTTTTACTGCGCATATGTGCCAAGTAAATGAAAGAATCAAAGCAAGGACAACGTAATAGGCTGGCCAACAGGAAGAGCCTAAATTCAAATTTGAATGTAATGTTAAGCTGTTGTAATGCATCTTGAGAAGAATGGACATGTGGCCCATCCAGACTCAGTATTGCCTTGGCATGTCTGGGCTTGCCCTAATATAATCAGGCCTGAGGGGCAAGCAGAGACATGTTAAGGCAGAGCAGGCTTGCAGGAACAATTAGCTGAGGCCTGCTAGAACAAGACAGAAACTGCGAGAATGTCAACAAGAGAAGAAACTGTGAGAACATCAAAAACAGGATAAGAAACTCCAAGAATGTCAACAACTGCCTTATTAGGGAGATGTGGCTGTGTAGCTTTAACCAGTTTTTAGTGATAATTAGGTGGATGGACAGGGCATGTGGCCAACAGCAATGTAATGTAGCTCGTGTACTGAGAAATGATATATAAGCGGTGTATGTGCTTGAATAAACGGCTTCACCATAGATCACATTGATCTGTGTTGAAGTCCACTCTGGATTCTCCCGCATTAAGCAGCAGGTGAAAATTTTTTAAACCTCTTGGCTTAATGTGTACACTATTGTGATTCAGCATTAGATCAAAAAGTTCCTTAGGTAACGGGATATCTATTTGACACTCTTGGCTTAATGTGCTAAAATAAGAAAGTGAGTCCAGCTCTTGATGTATGCTTTTTTGGTATAGAAAGGTGTTTTTTCCTAAATGCCCATGTAACTCATGAGGTAACTCAATCTATACCTGTGACTTGTGTGTAAATTGTGTCTGTTTAGATGGTTTTGTGGGTCTTTTATCTTCTGTAGGGATAAACACATGAAAGGTTTTAGCTCATCAGTTCATGCTAGAGAAGTGTTCAACAAGAAGTGCATTTGTACTTCACTCCTCCAAAGCTTTTTCAGCAGCATTATAAATTTGGTTCATTCATTGATTGGTTTTACCCCCAGGGGGTGGAGGTAAGGAGGAAGTGGAATAACAATACACTATGTCGGGGAGAGAAATTGAAGGGGTGAGTTTTCCATGGTTTCAAAAGCAAGGATTTTTCATAGCAGTTGTGATGTTTCATTTCAAAATAATACTTAAAAATAACCTTAATTAAGCAGATGTCCTACTTAAACAGAGTGGCTGAAAGGGAGAGCAGGATTAAATATTTCACTTTTTATTTAAACTTGGGATGTCTGTATGTGGTCCAGTAGCACTACTCCTGTCTAGCAAAGCTGCTATGCCAAGGGTTTTGTAACTCGGGCAGCTCTACAAGTAGCACTCCTGTGGCATTTGGATGGTGTTTCATTTTTTGGGACATCGGAGGTGAAAGGAGCTCTGATGCTTCTGTCAGCTGCTGTTTGTCCAATGTCTTGCTGTTACAAAAAGGCTAATCTCTCTGCTGCAGCATTCCCTCTCATTATGGTGGGTGCTGTAAAGGTTCACTGGCACTTTTCTCAGTGTTAATAGATGATGTATGGTTAATTTGGGTTGCTTTGATTATCAGATTACTTTAAAACAGGAGAAAGCAACGTTCTTCTCAAATTAATCTAGATACAGAAGGCTTTCTGGGATCCAATGCCTACTTGAAAATGCATATTTGTAACTCTGTTTCAAGTCAGCAGTTGCCTGAGGCTGAATTAATTCGTCAGCAATCAGTATATGATAAAAAGGAAGGCTGACAAGAAGTGCTTTTGCAGAAGCAGCAGGGATACTCAGCTTCTCAGACTAGCATTTGCTCACTTTGTGATATTGATTTAAAATGAACATTGGAAAAATATGATGGCTTGAATTAAAAAGGAGGATGACTGAAGCTGGCCAAAGCATGCAAAGGGCGAACTAATACATTGTAAGTTGCTTTCTCACAGTTCTTCCATCACACAGTCTAACAGCAAGAGCCTGATGAAACATGTAGAATGAACTGCTAATAAGGTTAATGCTGTGATAAGGGAGAACTAATTCCAAATTTCAGCTATTCTGGACTTCCCTTTAGCATGTCTGCGAACAGCAGTAAGAGATTGGATAAGCAGCACGATTGCACTGTTTGTGTTACCACCCTTGGTTGGGCAAGCTGGTTAGTGATCAGTTTGTTGTGGTTTGCTGTTTTTTGTTGTTTGTTTTTTTTTTTTTTTCTCAGGGGATGATGAATTAGCTGCTGGCTATTAATTTTCTGTATTTTGGGCTAGGTAGCTGAACTCCTTCAACTCCACAAAGCTTGTCATGACAGGAGCAATACTGGTTTGCAGTGTGTGTTTGTTAAAAATATTCCTTTCAGGAGAAAAAAAGCTGTTGCTCTGTTTCATTATTTCTGTGATTGGTGGCAAGAGAGGAGAGGAAGGAAATGAGCACAGAACAAGAAAGTCTTGCAGAGCTTGCAGTTTTGCTGCTACTGGCCTGCGTAAGGCAATTAGTGAGATTACAGGTCTTTCTGCTCTAGTCTACACTACTCTTGTTCTGGCATCACTTAAAAGGCATTGTGGCATAATTAAGACAGGATGCAGAGCTGAAAAGGAAAGCTATTATGAGGAAAGAAAGTCTGAGGAGGTTCTTTTGTAATGGCAGAAAGTGTTTACTAAAAAGAGGCATAATTACTAAGCAAAATAATCATGGGAAATTAATGGTATTCTCTGATGTGTGAACATGGATTTTTGTCTTGTTTGTTTGTTTGTTTTGGGTTTTTTTTTGTTGTTGTTTTTTTTCCAGGAATATGTACTCTGCTCTAAACAATAATTAAGGTATAGGCTGTTTCTCCTGCGTTATCAAAAGTTTTGGCTGTGGATTTTTTTTTTTGTTTGTTTGGGTTTTTGTTTGTCTGTAGGAATGCATATAGTCTTTCCTCTTCTCTCCATTCCCCTGTCCATCAAGTCAAAATATTTAAAAAATGTATTCTAACCATTTTACTCGGAATAAGCAACATATTTAATTTCTTTCCCTTTTAATACAACAATAAAAGTACTCCTAGATGCTTAAAGATGGTTGTGTACCTGTAATATTGCAGTTTATTTTGATGGTTCTTATTTTAATGGCTCTGTATTCCTTGGAAAGATCTGATGATGAGAAAAATGCAGAGAGGTACCACCTGGAATATGATAAATGCAGATTTATCTCCATTTGTTTAGCATGGATCAAACTACTTTCTATTACTTCAGAACCTGTCATTTATCTTCTTTTTACACAGCCTACTTAGGATGCTCCCTGGTATTTCTTTGATCTGCTTCAAAATTTTAATGCCAGTTGGTCTCTGCTAAGTAGCACAATCCATGACAGCTTCAAGTAACTGGAATTCACCAGTTTGTGATTTGGATAAGCAAAAGTTCTCATGTCTCACTAGAGCTTTGGACCACCAGTGAGCTTTTATTTTTTCCTCTAAACCATTATCCCAGGACACATAACAAATACTCTGTGTTTTGGATTTCCACAGATGAGTTCTAATGACTGTCAAGACCCTCCAGAGTACTGGACAATCCATGGACTGTGGTATGATCATAGACTGTTTTATTTCAGCCTGGAAAAGAAAGACAAAGTTTTGTACCAGGATGCTTAGTTTTTTGTGGGGTGTGGGTTTTTTTGTTTGTTTGGGGTTTTTTTTTTTTTTGGAGGGCTTAATTTTTTTTTTTTTTTTTTTTTTGTTTTCTTCAATCAAAAGCCTTTATTTTTTTGGAAATTAAAACCCAATGGTTTGATATAAAACTAAATATGCTTCAATATCTCATGATTTGCTGAGCTCCTGAAATCTTGACACCCAAACATTTTATTTATACATCACCTTATGAGATCTGTAAAAACAATCAAGCAGAAAGGGAAGTGTAGTTTCCCCTCTTTTTTTTTTTTTTTTTTTTTTTATTTTGGTTTTTTGTTCTCTCCCTGAGCGCACAGTATTTGTTAGTGTCTTGTGACTACTTGTGGCTTGAAGTACGTTAACTCAGCACAAATACTGCAAAAGCACAGGATAAACTGATTTGGTTCAAAGGAATCAGCTAACTGGAATTGCTGTCAATGGCAGCAATTGACAGGTTTTTCTGACAAATGGAAGGAAAAATTCTGTACAGGAGTTTATGCCACGTGTCCTGGACAGGTGAACAGCATTATGTCTAGATTTCCAGTGAGTGTCTTGGTGATACTTGCAGAGTCATCACGTGGTGCAGTGGTTGAGGAGGTCAGTGTTGTTAGTGTCAGCATATAGAAGACCCTTCTGTATAATTTACTCTCACTGTATGACACACAGAGCGAGAGGCACTGGAGTGCCTAACAAAGAGCCTCTGCATGGAAAGTGTTTTGGACATAATTAATGTCTTGAATTTTTAATTCGAAAACATTGTAGATGCTGATGGGTTACTTTGCATTTTTAGATAAAATATCTATCTGTATTCTGGCACATTTAAAAAATATGCTAATGATATAGAATAGAATGCTTAGTTACCATTGGTGAGTTAGGGGACATCTTTTTTTCACTTATTTTGCTTCCCTAGGCCTGACAAAGGTGAAGACTGTAATAGGACCTGGCATTTCAATGTCACCGAGATTAAGGTATTTATGTAAAACAGAAACAGTCATAATAAGCAGAGCTGAGTGTGATTACTTTTGCACATCCTATATGCAAAATATGTACCTTTATAATGTATCACTTCTAATGTTTGCCGAGAGGTATGTTCTTTAAAGGACTCCACAAATTCATTAGGTATTTCTGGCACTACTTGAAGTTACAGTGCTTGTGAACATTAGCAGCTGTTCCTACTTGATTTTGTAGACATGTGGCTTGACTTCTTCAGCCCCATCCTCTTTAAAAAAAAAAAAAAAAAAAAAAAAAGAGAGAGAGTAATAGATAGTGGATCTGCAGTGACAAAAAGTATCTGTGAAAGAGAGGTTTCAGTCAGTCCATATTCTATTTCTTTTATTTTCTACTTTTCCAAAGCCAGAACACAGAAAATAAAAGAGTTCAGAGGACATATTTCTGTGTGTTTTCTCCCAGGGCACTAGGCCTTTTAAATTTTCTTTTTTTTTTTTTTTAATTACAAAAATTTCCATATCTTATTCAAATGTGTGGTAAGCGGGGATAAGAGGCTTAAGCTGACTAATGTGAAAAGCTACATGATTGAACAGCTTCTGCAGGGACAGTCAAAGGAATATGCTGCTTTGAAGCAGTGTGTCAGTATAAATTCAGATATTTAAAAAGACCTTTTTCTGTGAGTAAATGTTTCAGCTGGAGATGTTGAACGATGAGGCTTCAGTTCTAGAAAATGTTTCAGTGTATGTAGACTGTGTAAGAAATAGCTTTTCAACAATGTAGGTGCATTTAATAATTTTAATACTTTTAGGATCTTATGTCAGACATGAGGCACTATTGGCCTGATGTGCTTCATTCGTCTCTGAATCGCACCCAGTTCTGGTGAGTACAAAAAACACTAAAATGTACTTTGCATATTATTTTATTTTAAAAAAATACCCATCTGAGTTAGTAATTCTTCTGGTGAGATGCAGTGTCCAGGAGGCCACTGAAAGTAGCGTGTCTTGTCAGTCTCCTGTCTTTACAAAATAAAACTGTTTTCCTGTTAGAGTGCCTGCAAAATGTAGTTATTGGAAAGGGCTATGACAGGGGTTTTGGAGAAATGAAACTTAGTGAAAGAGAAAGGGAGAGAAAATGTGTTTCCTCTCTTTGTGCCCAGAGAGGAGAAGCAGCTGCTGTTGACACATTATATCTCAATAGCTGTAGCACTCCTGGGATGTCACAACTAGCTGCAGGAGCAGCTGCCAGCCTTCTTTTCCTAGCTGGCTTCACTGCATTGCTGGCCTTGACAGACCTTTCTTTTGGGGCTTTCTCAGAGAGGAGGAAATGAAAGAATGAGATGTACTGGATCATTCTAGCCACTTCTCTGCAGAATTCTCTTTTACTTTACTAGCAGCCTAAAATTTTATCTGGGAATTTATTTAGAGATCAACATACTTGGCTCATGGGAAGCAAAAAGGGGATTTTGATCTCCCCTGACAAAGGTGCTGTTTTCCTCCTTCGGCATGTTTCTCTTTGCTTCTGAATAATCAGACATTTAGACCAGAGAGCATTATGAGCGATATTTAAGTTTGCATAGGTGTCAGTTCGAGTGCATTATCTTAAGCTAAAATCAGTGGCCATTCAAGTTAATTTTCTGTGCCATGAGCTGCATCAGCCAAGGTATGGATATGCAATTTATTCTTCCAGATCTACAGTAAAGGCAGTAACATCAGATGAAAAGCAGAGCATATAGCTAGAGGCAGTAGCATTTAAAGCCATCTCAAGTGCCTGTAAGTTTTCCTTTGGATTGGATGACTGTTTCCTCCCTGTGTCACTAGGAAAAAGCTTTGAAGGGAATGTGCATCTCTTTTTAATCTTGTCCTTTTAACACTTGTTCTTGGAATCTTAAACTGGCTCCACAACTGTCAAAAGTGGTGGTCTCACTTTTTTTTTCCCTCCACTCCGCTGTTCTTGCACAGTGCTGGGGAGAGCATGACTGCTTCTTTCTGTGGTAGCACAAGTTTATGACCCCTTAAACTGCTCCTGGAATTAAAATAAGAAAAATATGTTGTAAATGTAGCGTCTGTTGTGCCCTGACCCACCCACCCATTCATAAAGACAGGTGCCTATCAGCCCTTATTCACTAGCAGAGATATTTTGGTAGGCAGCGAGTATGAACAGATGCAATCAAAATGTTTTTTATTTCAGTTCAAGGCTAGAAAATAATACTTATTTCAGTATCTGGAAATATAATTAGAATTATCATAAAAGCAATACAGAAGTCAGGTTATAACACTAACTAATATTTTGACTAATTCACTCCCTTTCAGTTTGGACAGGATAAAAAGCCTTAATACAGGTCAAAGGGTAATGTGTGCTTTGTATCTCAGAAGTGTCTTAACTGAAACTATCCCTTTTATAGTTGTAACTTTTTGGACCAAATAAAAAATTTGTGCACCAAGAGAATTCCCTTCAGGATCAGTTTATACTTATGATGCAGAAGACGGCATCAGTGTTTAGCCTGTAGGACTGGTGTTCCTAATACCTACATTTTGTGGGCACCACTTGCTTATGTGCTTTACAGACCTTCTTTGTTCCTACCTTTATAATGAGCTAGTCTTCAAGCTGGTTTCTGTAATCTTTGGACCCACGTGATACGCTGCAGACTTTGTCGGTCATGTCTGTGTGACTTGCGCTTGGGGGGATGACAGCTCTGTTCTTGTACATAACAGGAGGCAAAATCTCTTTGAGGCTCAGCTACCTTTCCACACAGCTGCACTGCACCAGTTTCATTCCTTTCTGTTTCTGCAGCCTTCTAAGACTTAATTTGTAGGACTTTGCTTTAAGGTGTGCAAGTGTAACATTTGTTCTTAGCAGCACCATAGAGAAAGTGCTGGAGATGGACAAGTTATATAGCAGAACCCAGTGTAGTGCTGTAAGCCCCACTCCTCTGTGCCTGCCAAAGTACTTGTGTCCTGCAAGGAGGAGAAAATGTCAAGAACTGAACAGCTAATGTATGTGCTTTGTGCTACTGCATAGCTCACAGGTACGAGAGGTACAGAAGGAGAGGTAGCCTTCATGAATACAGGCAGCTGTGTTCTGTATCCAGCTATGTTCTGTATCAGCTGTGAGCTGAGGCTCAAGTAGAATTACCTTGTCTTCTTGGGATCTACATGGGGGATAATGTGTCTCAGTGAATAACATTGAGATATTAATACTTTTGATTTCTAAACAAACAATTTTATGTTATTCCCTGGTACCTGCAGCTCCTTCGTATCCTAACTGCTTCAGTTTGTGTCTGAGTAGAAGAGGTGAAGGTGAAATTTCATATGCTTGTGCAGAATGGTCAGAATTAGCTGTATCAGTATAATTATTTTTTTTTTTCACATGGCTGTACTGCAAATCAGGTAACACTGACAAGAGTGTCCGGTTTCAGTGATTGTTTTGTAGTGACACTAAAGTAGTTCTCCTTTCTGGAAGGTCACGGGGCTGATTAAAAAACTTGGGCCTGGGGTACTCTTAGCTTGCTGCAGCTGATGATGGATGGGCACTGTCTGTGGGTAGCTCTGTGTATTTTCACTTTGGATCCCCACAGCCCCATTTCCTGGGCCCTGTGATCAGCATGAACTGGACCAAACCCCTCCATGTTACCAATAATATGCTTCTTAAGCACCATCAGATCTTTGCCCCCTATTTCTGCCTTTTTTTCTGGAAATAGCAGGACACATAAATGCAAGTACTACTGAACACCTTCAAAAGATAGGCACAACACTTTACAGTAAGTTTTTTCTTTAGGAAATACATCCATGTAAAAGTTGTCATCCTACATGCAGTGTTTTGCCTCTGGCTTACTGCTGTTCCAGTACAGATTTGACTGTTGTCTTCTTCTGGTCCAAGCTAGCTGCTCAGTATCTCTTGCTAAATTTAACCCTTAAAGAGCTTCCACTTTCTTCAAAACTGTGGCCTCTCTTCTCATGAGTAACTTCAAATCCCTTGTCAGGAAATCTGTTCTTTGGCCTTTTTAAAGTGGACTTCTCCAGGCAGTAAACAATTCACTTGACATGCAGTCGAGTTGAGTGTTAGAGCCTTGATGAGAACTCCCTACAGGGCTAAATTTGAAAATGTATAGTGTAGATCTTCCAATAACACATCATCTCCCTGGCTTCATATCTCTTGATGTCACAGTTGCTTTATTCATCCTCTGTTCATAATAGTGTACAAATTTCTCTAGATACAAACATAACTTCTTTTAAAGTATTTTCATTCCTTAAGAAAAATCGGAAGTTTTAAATATGAATGGACAATTCAAAGGCAGGCTTTCAAGTACGTGATGGATGTCCTTGTGCTTCTCTGCTTTTCCATGAGGTTCTTAAGGCATCATAAGGTCAGGGAATGCTGTGGTAGTGGCAGGATTTTGTGATTAGGTAATCTTTTGTGTGCATCTGCTGAATTGAAACCTACTTGATAAAAGTGGCTTATGAAAATTTGAAAAGAAAGGAGGAACATGTGTACACCCCCTTCCTGCCCCTCCTCTCCCCTCCAAATCTGCAGGTGGTTTTATTAAAGATTATACTTTTTAGTCTTTCAGTACACCTTGGAATTGATAGAAAAATATTTTTTAACATTGCCCCTCCCCATTCTTTCTTTTTTTGTCCTATTTGAGTTTGTCTGCCATAAAATTGGAAGAATTGCTTTCTTTTACATTGTGTTCCATGATATTAGACTTGATGGTGGAATTGAAGCAAGACTTGAGAGCAAGCCTAGGAAAATACTGCCACAGGTCAAATTAAAAGTTGAGTGAGCAGTCTTGTCTTAGCAGCTTGTGCAGTTTCACTGTTTCACCCAGAATAAGGGTTATCTCTTCAGTTCCGAAAATTTTGTAGTGTTTTGAAAGTACATTTAATGTAAGACTCCACTAAAACTCTTAGAAATACTTGTTTTCTAGGCAAATTCTTACCATCTTGACCTCTGAACATTTCTTTTTAATACACTGAGAGACCTTTGTAGCATAAAAGCATGATACACATTCATTAATTCCTTCATTTAATTATTTCAAAACCAAGCTGATTCAAAGGAGACAGCTAAAAAAAAGCCAAAACAAACTGCGTGGGTTAACTTAATCTAAAGAAACGCCTGAACGGCAATTTTGGCCTGACAAAGTTAGGTCACACTCTTTAGATACTAAATTCTCTTAGGCAGTTTTGGAACAAGTAATTATTTATTCCATGTTGGTATCTGTCTTTTCTCCTCACCTTGCATGTCCAGTCTTAAAAAGATAGCTGATGGGAGTTCAGGGGGGAGAAAAGTGTTACCCCTTTGGTGTGATAACAGGTGAAGGGCTGAACTATAAAAGACTTTTGCACAAATTCATATACATAATTTATAGGAAACAGAATACTGATTCCGAATGTCCCAGGTCCATAATAATATCCAAACCATTAGACTATCCTCTCCTTACATTAATTTAAAAAGTCTCTTTCTTGCAGCTGCTTGTGTTAAGGTAAAATCATTTATATATTTTTAATACTATATATTGTCTGAAATAATTTTTTCTTAGTCTGGTGTTGCAAACCATAAAGAGGGACTTCTTGGGCTTCTTCCTTACTCTCCTCATAGGTCCAAAATCTCTTGGTAAATGATTCTAGTAAAAAAATACATGGGTGTTGCTGTAATTGAAGCTATGGGGAGTGATCCTTCTTGGTTTTGCTTTTCACACATGCAGTATTTTTTTTTATGGTGTAGTGTCCTACTTCATTCAGGTAGTCTTTCAGGTACTTCATTTCGGTATGTTGGCTAGCTTGTGCAGCATGTGCATCTGCAAGTAATGTTTTCTAAAACTTAAATTTTACTTTCCCCCTATAGGAAACATGAGTGGGAGAAACATGGCACTTGTGCAGCTACTCTCGAGATCCTTAATTCTCAGAAGAAATACTTTGGTGAAGCCTTAGAACTTTACAAGCACATTGATCTTAACAGGTACATAAATGAACTCAGTGATCTGCTGCTTATTTCAAACGGTTTCTAAAAGCTTCAAATCTTGCCTGAAAAATGTAGTCTAAAAATCTGATGTCTGTCTGGAAATTAGTATTAGCATAAATTAATTTTAGTACCGGAGTTCAGAAAAAGGATTGCCTAATCTGAGAAACATGTATGTCTCTGGTCACTTCAGACTCTGGTAAGCCAGTAGCATTCTTTGTGGCATCATTTTAGCCAATGTGAGCCAGGAAATTCTGAGAAGCTGTATCAGCCATATCTTGCTGCCAAAAGCTATGGTACCTATAAATTTCTAAATCAAGTGACAAAACTACCCAAACTTCTGAGTCATACTGAGGCCCAAACACTTGTTTTTAGAAAAGACAGTGCTCTGCTCAGAGGAAAGGACAAGTTGTAGGCAAAAGCAGGCAGAACATCCTGGAAAAAGGCCGAGACATAGCAAGAGAGAATATCCTCAAGAGGGGTGTTTCAGTCACTGCAGGCAGCCCTCTGCTCTCCTCTCAAACAACGATATGACACCCTTGCTTTGTTCTAGGGGCTGATTGCTTCTTATGATTCCAAAGCACTGGCTATTCCAGCTACAAAGTCTTGATGGGAATGTTGTGGCTTGTCCAAGCACTGTATGTACACGTTCTGACTGCAGGTGAATGCCAGGAGGCCAGAGTCCTCTCCTGATCAGTGCTTGGTATGGGTGGGGCAATGTTTGACTTGGGTTTGTTGACCATGAATTGCCTTTCTGCATAAGACAACAGCACCCAAGAGAGGAAATAAGTACTTTTATATCAAGAAACAGATCATAAAAAAAATAGATATAATCTTGTTCATGTTCTGTCAATGTCTCATCCAAGCAATCTCCTAAAAAAGTCTCATTTACTTTGAATATATGCAACGGAAATACATCTTTCTCCAAGCTCCCCTCCTGTTTTTGTAGGTGTCTTGTAAAACTTAATCAAATTTTTCTAGACACGGTGCTTAAGACCGTGTCATATCTAGCGTTACAACTAATAATGTCTGATAAATCAATTGGCTAAGCAGCAGCGATGGTGTGACTAAAACAATTTACAGATGGCACACTGACCAGTTACATGACTGTAGCAGCTTATCTAACACCAAAAAAGAATAGAGAGTGAAACATGTTGATATTAATTGCTCAGAGCATATTCTTCACTGTAAAAATGAACATACTTATATTGAGCTTTACTGAAAAGAATAAAGACTGTTAAAGTTCTCATTGTACTTCATTTTATACTTGAATGAGAAAAAGTGTTAGTAATAAAAAGATGTTTTCTTTTTAACAATTTCCTTTTAAGAAACAATCATAGAGACTCCTGTAAGAATAACAGACCATCATCTATTTTATTGGCCTCCTTCTATCTGTTGACAAATGACTATATCAAACAGCTAGACCTTTAGTCAGCTAGGTTAAATCTCTGCTGTGCAGAGCCTGACCTTGGAAGAGTTGAGCATTATCAGCACTCGTGGATTAAATGTTGCTAGATGCTGAACATTCCCACTCCTTATGGAAGAAGCTGAGACTTTAGAGACTTGGCACCTATTGGAGCCTGAGTGTTATTGTCAACTTGGAAGTGTGGACTTCTGTGAGGACTGAATCTAAAGGAAGGGGTGTATAGGCTAGATGTTCTTGAGAGTTACCTTGTTTCTCTTATGTGAACAATCTTTCCTCTTCAAAAACATTAATTTTTGAAAAGTTTCTGCCCTGACGTTGTTCCAGATCCATGCACTCGCCCCTCTCCTATGTGTGCAGTGCACCTCCCACCCCAGCAGCCTGCCTGTGTTAGAACACGAGGGTGTTTAGAGCAGCATCACAAGTCTGCCTTACTCCCCTCCTGGTGGTTAGAGCACAGGTGTATGGCTTAAGGCAGGGAAAAGGAAGAAATTAAACTACATGCCCTACCCAGCACTCGATGGAGCATTCTGGAGGTCCAGCAATTAACAGTAATATTGCCCTTTCCCTAGTTGTGTCTGAAGACTTTACTGCTCAAACTCCTCAGATTAAGGTGGGGGAGAGGGTTCTTCCTGACCCTGCTGAGTTGGATGGAAAGTAGCCTTTCAGAAAAGGGGAACCTTTCCTAGGCCTGGCAGAGGATGGAAGACAAGTTTCCTTTGCTCCCCATTGCTGTAATGCTTGCCAAGTTCTCAGTAAGGTTATCTGTTTAACTAATGATTATGAAGACATGTTTGCATTCAGGAACCATGGAAAAATGTTTTATCTTTGTTTCAGTTGTCTCTTGAAAGCTGGGATAAAGCCAAGCAGTTCCTATTACCAGGTAAGAGGCAATGTTTTATAAAACCCAGTTGTGTGCATCCACACTTTTTTCCAACAGGAGTCAAGTAGTTTCTAGAGAATAAGTGATCTTTTGTTAATTTTATAGTTCTTTAAGATTGTGCTTTGTGTAAAAGTTTTTGTGAACCTAACACATGTGAGAGCTATTGGCAGATGTGCTAGTGACTTCTTAATTTATATAATCTTTTAATTTTTCAGATGACTACCATAAAGGAAGCTCTTACAAGATTTTATGGTATAACACCGAAGATTCAGTGTCTTCCTCCAGAAGAGGTAAAAACCTCAAACAAACACATGCTTCCCAAACCTCCCAAGACAAAAAAAAACACAACACAAAACACAAACCAAAACAAACAACCAAACAAAAACCCAACCACTTTTTTTTTTTTTAAGAGCATTTGTGAGTTTGTTTGTTTGTTTGTTTGTTTAAATAAAAAATAGAGTGAAAAATCTTCAGCATGGTGAAACTCAGGTCAGGGTGTTCTTTGTGTATGCAGCT
This sequence comes from Ceryle rudis, assembly GCA_033439905.1. Taxonomy (NCBI): domain Eukaryota; kingdom Metazoa; phylum Chordata; class Aves; order Coraciiformes; family Cerylidae; genus Ceryle; species Ceryle rudis. The sequence continues at coordinate 26,837 of JAAGNO010020034.1, forward strand.
CTTTGCAGATTCGATATTGCTTGATTCTCAGAGTTGTTCTTAAAAACATTGCTTACATACTGGTACCACCGCATTCAGCTTATGTAACTGTTGCCACAGCCTTTTCTTTAATGCAGAAATATTGTTAATGGAGGGAATGTCCTTTTTTTCCTTTTTTTTTTTTTTTTTTAACTAACAACTTTGCTGTTAGTATGCTTACCCACAGAGTGGGGTTTTAAAGGTTGCTTTGTCTTAAAATGATTTGAACCTGCATCTCTTGAACGAATGCTGTAACCACCATGCTAGAGGTATTGCTCTAGAATCATACAATTATAAAATTGTCAGGATTGGAAAGGACCTTAAAGATCATCTAGTTCCAACCCCCCTGCCGATGGCAGGGACACCTCCCACTAGAGCAGGTTCTGCAGAGCCCCATCCAGCCTGGTCTTAAAAATGTCCAAGGATGGGGCTTCCACCACCTCTCTGGGCAACCTGTTCCAGTAGCTAAGTACTTTCCACTCCTCCTGCTAAAGCTTAGTTGTCAAGTAGCAAATTACCAGAACCAACACGAGTGAGCTGAATGGAACCAGTGACTGTTGGCCTTGACAAGGCTACTGTCTTGTCAACAGCAGTCTCCACTGGACATGGTTCACCTGTTCTGCCTGATAAAGTTACTCAGTGGACAGAGTCTCAGATGCTTGTCTGTGACGTTGTTCTCAAAAGCCCCAACTTAGAGGTACAAAAGGGTAATTAGAGCTTTTCTCTGGTTCAGGATGCCTGTAGTCTCTCCTTTTGAGCCAGTGGTGTCTAAAATTTCCATTTCTTTCTACTATTCCTTGCCAGTGATTGTGCTGTGAATCATGATGCAGTAAAGAATGCGGTACACAGAGGCAGTGTGTTATAATGTAAAATACAGGTCACCATATCTGAAGCAAAGATGCCTTTGAAGTAAGAAAATAGTATTCTGAACAATGAGGTGCTTAGGCTGCCTAGCCATTTCTTTCCTTTTTCAGCTGCTTTTATTAAAAAGAAAACAAAACCACAAACCTACAACTTAGTTGTCCCTCTTAACAGGTGGTTTCTTATTATTTTAGCCTGTTTAAGTGTTTTACTTAAGTTTAAAAGTGGTTTACTACACAACACTTGACAGTTATCGCCTATACACAGGCAACAATTTTATGAAAACTTGCCAAGATACAGTTGCTGTTGGAGTTCAGTAGTGTGTGTGTTGTCAGCTCATTTGCTTTAGAAGTGCCCCGAGGTTTATGTACACTGATGTGTCTTCATGTGAAAAAGAATGCTAGGTTACAATTATTTCAATGTTATTTTAAGCAACAAAGGAATGAATATGAATTGAATGTGGGTTGTACACTTACCCACCTCCTGATGTTGAAGAAATACATGGCTAACCCAAACCCCAGTTTCCAGCTCTCTTCACTGTAGTTCTGCCGTTGCTTTTAGTACAATTAGGATATTGTTGAAATTATGTGAAAGTAATTTACAGTGGGAGTCTTTTGTGCTTTAACAACTGAAGCTAATCAGTAATAGAAAGGAAAAAGTACACCCCAGTAATTTAAAGATAGCCCTTTTCAGAGGTCCAGCCTTGTTAGTGCCTGAATTGCATTATGGGTGTACTTGGACAAAGATGTTGCACACTTGCTGTGTTCTTAGTTTTTTGGGGGTTGGTCGGTTTGTTTAAAAAAAAAAAAAAAAAAAAAAAAAAAAAGGGAGCTTCCCCCGCCCCCCACA
>JAAGNO010020034.1:28664-45914 GCA_033439905.1 Ceryle rudis
CCGCCCCCAACCTCCCAATAACAACAACAAAAAAAACCCCAAAACAACAATAAAAGTAACAAAACCCTGTAGTTACTTTTGTCTTGTACATATATTTTTGTCCTGCTTGGTTGATTCAAAACCAAAGTTTGAAGGACTGTTGTATGAAAGGCTTCCATGCCTGCCTGCCTTATTCATGGCCAATATTTTTTCTTCCTAGTCTGTTCTGTAGTCCAAAAATGACATTTCTGCTACCTTTGTCAGCTTGCTTCTGTATTCTTTTCAGTAAAAGCTATTACACAACTAAGTTTCTTCTCGCCTTTTTGGAGAATTTTCTTTGCCTCAATTTCCATCCTGATACAAAGGAGTGGATGAAAGCTGACTTTCGGGTCATACATACCCTAAAATATTCACAGAGTTCAGTCAGAGCTCATCCTAAAGGTGAACAGCTTCTGTGTACTGTGCAGATTTGGTAAATGCTAAAATAATCTGTGTCACTCCCTTTCATAATGAGACTTACTAATTAGGCAGACTGGCCAAGCTGCTACTGAATTATGTAGTTAGAATGTGTTTCCTTGTCTGCTTGCTCCTTGAAGTCAGGTATGTATTACAAGCTGTTCAGAGCGGACGCCTCTGGTACTGGTCTCCTTCACGTTTCTCAAGTGGCAAATATACAGATAGGCACTACTGTAGTCCAATATATAAGGCAATATATTGGAGTAATTGATTTATTTACATCTTCCTATCAAGTTGATTTCATCCCTTCTCTTTCCAGGGTGAAAAAGCACAAACAATTGGTCAGATTGAATTCTGCTTCACCAAAGAGCTGCAGCTGAGAAACTGCACAGCACTGAAGGGTGAACCTGACCCAATGCAGGCTGACTTGAAGCTTGGAACGGAGGAGTTGTCTGTCTGCAGTGATACTCTCCCAACCTATTATCCTTCACAGGTTTAAAACCACAAATTAAGCCATAAGAGTTTGAAAAACTTCTGAACGGCACCAGAAACCAAACCTGTAAATATACCTTGGAAAGCAGTCAACTTAGCAATATTACAAAGCTCTGTCCATATCATGGGCATTCTGCGAAGATTTCTGCTGGAAAAAGTGCTTCTTTTACTATTGGAGAATGGTCCACATTGTAATATCAGTTGCACAGGCTGAACTACTGACTTGTGGCTTTGATATTGATGGGAACAGAATCTGATTTACAGCTTTGTCTGGACTTTTTGGCCTGCTTATGGTTTGAATCAATGTTCAGAAGAGAAGTGTGACTTCTTAGTTTAACTTGCAGTTAAGTCTGACACCTCAGCAAATTACAGTTTTTGCCAATGTCATGGAAATGAAGTAATTCTTTGTTTTGAAAGGATGCTTGTCTCTCTGGGATGAGATGACAATTTATTGAAAAGAAAATACTGTAAACAAAAAGAACTCAGAGACCTGTCTGGAGATCCTTTCCCAGACATAATACCCACTGCCTTGTGTGAATTTGCTCTCCAGAGTGCTGTACAGAGGCTACATTCCTCTGAGGCATTAAAACTTTCCTCACTCAGAGATCACAGTGGACCACAGATGCATGACTTTTGCATGACTTCTTAGTGAATGAAACGACATTCACCAAGTTTTGGCACTTCTGCCTAAAGGAACCCAGGAAGACTGTATTTGTAGCCTTATCTGTTATTTGATTGCCTTTGCTACAGTAGCTCCAAACAGTCTTGAAGAACAACCAATCTTAGAACTTAATTACTAGTAAAGGAAAATGTTAGGCCCTAAAAATATGTTGATATTAATTTTTCATTGTATGTGAACATTTAGCATTACCACACAAGTGTGAGTGCCTGTGTTTTTATTTCAAAACGTCACATAATTGCTTTGTTCCAAGAAACAGTTGTTTATAGGTGAAACAGTAAATACTACAGGATTTTCAGTCAAATGTACAAATGTATCTCCATCCCATAATAATAAATAACATGCTACAAAGTTGGATGTTTCCAAAGGGCACCAACTTTCGGTGACATCCTCTACACCGTGCTGTGTTGCTGTAAGTATATTAAATTGTCTTTCAAAGGAAGACAATTCTGTCTCAAGAAACCATCTTTTAGAAGAATATTACCATGAAAACATGAAATGCAGTATTGGGAACAAATTTGTTATATCTGTTGGGTTTCAGAAACCATTCATATTTACTCTCATTTTTTACTATCCCTGGGTCTTTACCACCTTTCATTTAAGGCTCTGTTACCTTGCTATTCCAGAATGTTGTCAGCTTTTTAGTAGTTTCTAAAGAAACGTAGCTGTTAAAATAATATCTAAGAAATGAATATGATCTGTGCTCTGTTGCATCTGTATTGCAGTAGAGCAAGGGTTTCTTTTTCAGAATTCGTCTGCCTTCCCAAGAGGGTAAATATAGTAATGTATACTGATCCTCTATTAGTATGCTAACTGTAATGAGAGCTAGTGTTTTTATAGTAGCCATGGCATGTTCAGTTCATGTTGAACATGACCAGAAGAATCAAGAGTTCTTTGTTCTGCTGTCTTCTAAGCAAGTAAAAAGGGAGACTGAACTAAAATGCTTGAAAAGACTGAAATGTGCTTGGGTTTTCTGTGGAATATTTCTGATATATCACTATCACTAGTAATTACTACTATGACTAGTAATTCTTTTTACTTCTAATTACAAAAGTTAGCATGGGCTAAAGAAACCAAATACTTAATAGGGAAAAATGCATTTCCCTGCAAAGGAGCAGCCCAAGGCTCGCAATTTTATTTATTTATTTAAAAAAAAACCCAAAACCCTCTCTCTCCATCTTTTCAAACAGTAAGGTAGGGTCTGTTTGTGTTTTTGTTTAGGTTGGTTGTTTTGTTTGGTTTTTTGGGGGGGTGTTGGGGTTTTGTTTTGTTTGGTGGTTTTTTGGGGTTTGTTTTTTGGGTGTTTGTTTTTGGTTTTGGTTGTGTTTTTTTTTTTTTTTTTTTTTACACCAGCAAGACTCACCTTTCCTCAAAATTGTCTTTTTTTAATGGTTTGGATTTTTTGGTCCTTTGCAGAAGACCCTTGTTCTCCTTTCCTTTCAAAGTTCTCAGGGTGCATTGTGATATCTTTGACTGTTAAGCGAATTAGCAGTACTGGAAGTGGAAACAGAAGTTGGTAACTATCCTGAGAACACCTCACAAAGAACTTGCTCAGTGCTTTTAGTCGCCACTTTGGCTATGACCACACTCCTTAATTAGAACAATAGAACTCTGAGTCTCAGTATAAATATTGCCACCTTAGCTAAGCAGGTGCAGTATATAAAAATCCCATGAAATGCACAGTGACATATTGCCAAATTCAGTATTGCCAAATGAGTGATTGTTGGGTTTGCCTGTTTTTTCTCCAGTTTTAATTCCTTGTTCCTCTTCAGGGCTAGAAGAAAAGTTCAAACTTGGAAGCAAGGGTAGCCTTGGTTCTTGCAGACATATGCTTAATGGAAATTCAAAGCATAGCCTGTTTTTTGGGTTTTTTTGAATTTTTTTTTTATAGCCTTGTAAATTGTTTTCTTTTATAATGCCAAATACTGCTCAGGAAGACAAAATATATATAGTATAGGTTCTGTGCACTTCAAGTATAATGCACTAATTTAAGCAAAACCAACAACTGCAGATAGTGTTTCAGGAGCTGGATTAACACAATTTAAATACAAGGGGTAAACAAAGGCATATTGGGAGCCTTAAAATTCATTTCAGTTCTGAAAAGCATCACTTCCTTAAGGAAAATAAAATCTGTCAGCCTTGAAGATTCATCACAGCATGGGGATGATGTGGGCTCTATTTTCTGCATCATTAAATACAGTAAATCCCAGTAGGGGGGTTGTTTGTGCAGTCCCAGTGCTTTAAAATAATAGTCATCTCCACAAAGGGGTTTAGCTTGTTTATACCCTTTGTCCGGATGCTCTTCATGCAAAATGCATAAGCATCTCTTGGCGTGTAGGTTAGAGTATAGGCTGTCCGTCATCTTTCCAAGGACAGCTCTTTCTAGACTATGGGCAGGTTCCTCTCTCTTGCTCCCTTCCTGACCTCTGCAGAGCCTTTCGCAGCTGTACAAGGGCACAGCTTCAGCCAAGTTTATGGTGTGGGGGAAATACAAGACTGGAAAAGGCAGCTTATAGTTTGTTTATGTAGTTACCCATATGTATGTATATTGTGCTTAAGGCCACCCCTATCCCTACCAAAGCCAGCTGATCCGCTGCTGCCGGCAGGAACAGGAGATGGGAGAAGCAGAGGGTCTTCTCCCCGTTGCTCCTGTTCTTTGTGGGGGCAGCAACTGGTTCCCATTGCCCAGCTTGACAGACAAAGCTACCTCTGCAGGCTGAAGTGGAGCTGGCACAGACCTCTGTTGTGTCCCCCTGCTGCAGCCCCAGCAGCTGTTGAGTGCTGGGCTGTGCTGCTGGTCCTGGCCCCAGCCACTGCCCATTGGAAGGAAAAAAGTGGCAACAGGACTGCAGTGTCCATGCAGGAGGTTGATACACTGCAAGTCCTGCAAATGGACAGGTATCTGCAGCAGCAAAGTAGCAGGTCCTGGATTCTGCAGTGGGGAAGGTAGACTTTTACAGGGAGGGGTTCTTGAATTTGGGCACCTTGATTCTGGTGCAGTTGCGCTTCAGGCAGCTGTAATCTGGTTGGAGCTGTCTTTGAGCATTACTAAACCAAGGCCCTAGAGGGTGAAACAGCACTGCTAGCAGTATTATTGCTGCCTGATGATGGTACTGGTGATGCAAAGGGAAAATGTCAGGACTTCCCAAGTTGCTTGCCCAGGAACAGAGCAGTAGATGATGAGGAAAGATGTATTTATTTTGAATTCAGACTTGCTTCTCATGCACTTTCCTTTGCAAGGCTCACTGCATCCTTTCTCTTCCTGTGTGTAAGTATTCCCTGCTCCACAAAGTTGCCGTAAATCACCCACAATCCATGTAAATCATTAATTTTAGAAGGGATGTCAATGTCTTGTGCTTTGGAGAATAAGAGCTTCAGTATACAGGCTCAGTGAGACCTGATGTGGGAGATGGGCAGATCATTTTATATTTGTGTGCTGCAGTCTTCATTATTCCTTACCTAGAAGTACACTGGAACGTCCCAGAGTGGGTGAGGATTAGATAGACCTCAAGAGCAGCCAAGCCCAACTGTGCCCACAGACTGGTGGTATGAACCCTATCAATATATTCAGCATGAAAAGTAGAGTGCTGACATTCACACATAGTGCTCAGTTTGAAGGATTGATGTTCAGTAATCTTTTACAAAAAAAAAAAGCTAAAATTATTATATCTTATAAGAAAACTTTTAAGCAGGTGATGGAAAATTGTTAAGCACGGTGAAGAATACCATGGTGCTGTTGGTAAGAAATACTTTCTTAAGCACAGTGTCACTTGCCAGGAAACAGGCTGTTCACTTAAACTTTTTCTTTAACTCACATAATTGTTTGTGTTAGAGACCCTGTGCTCTGCATGTAAATCAGAGAAGATGAACCACAACAAAATTAGCAAGAACTAAAAGCACAGCAGGAGTTACCTTGTAATGACTGCAATCTCTATAAACAAATGTTATGCATTCCAGCAGGTACCCACCATTAGTTCAGTTACTTCTGCTTAATATTGTTGAATAAAACTTGCTAGTGTCAGCTCTGGAGAGAGTCTTCTCTCTCCAAAGTGGGTAGATGAGTGGGGAGAAGCTGTCCGTATTTACAGCAGAGGCTGGAAGAGCTGTCACATCACCTGAGTGCTGTCATTTTAGCCCATCAGGCTTCCACAGATCCATCTTCCTTACCAAAATTTCAGACATTAGGTTATGCTTGTGAAGGCTACATGTGTCCAGATGACATGCGCTATCACTTCCTAGTGCCAGCTGTTGCAAGTTGTGTTCAAAAGAATATTGTGCAGGGACCGTCCCTCCTCATAAACTCTGTTCTGCAGATATTTGCCAAATGCCTGGGGCATGCATTCAAGAATTTATTAGCCAGGAGGTTGGCTGAATGATGGGTAAAGTGGGAACGACTTTCTTGTCTCCTAGCCTCTCAGATGTTCGGGACTAATGATGCCGGTATCCTCCTGAGGTAGTTTGGTTTATACACAACAGCTGGCCCTGCCTTAATTTTCCTCCAGCTCCTTGGCTATCTTAAGAGATTTCAGTCTCCCATTGCATCTAGGATTCAGTGAGCAGTTTGTAATTTCTGAAGCCTACTGCAGGATGATCCCTGTAACAAAATAGCTCTGAGACACAAACTACACTCTCATTTCCAATAGCCTCATGTTTTCTCTTCCATTGCCTTCATTATCCTCAGTGACTTGAGGGATGAATGGACCACGCTCTTCTATCTCACAGAGTATCAAACCATTTGTGAAGGCGCAGATACTGTAGCACAGAAAAAATATCTTAAATCCCACGGAAAAAATACTTTCAAATGCTTATTTTTCCCCCCATTTTTCCCCACTCTATTATTGTTTTGAGAGATAGGACTGCAAGGATCACTGGAGGTCCAGAGGAAGGTAGGCATATTGATGGATAGCTTTTAATCCTTTATTTGTTATCCCTTTGGCACCTTTTTTTTTTTTGCATGTCTGGCTGATTAACAGGCTTCCTGTCATGCTCGCACCTGACCAAGAACAATGTTTCAAAAAATTAATATAAAAGGATGGCAAATTAATTTAAAAGGATGGATATTCATTAAATCAGTTAACAGTCTGAGGCCTCCATAATTAATTAAACAGTAATATGGCATGGATAGCCTGGTCTGTGGGCAGATGGGAGAACAGGGAAACTGGAGTATGTTTTCTTACTTAGCTCTGGCCATTATCCCCCCACAAGTGAAATTCAACTTGAAATCTGATGACAATTTTAAGTCCCATGTAAATTAAGTAAGACTTCCATGCATTTGCTACCTTCAGAGAGGCATTTCATCCTTCCTAGCCCTGGACAAGTAACTGATGTCTAAATCCTTAAAAATATCATGACTTTTGGAGGCAATTAAAACATCTAGTCCCTACAGTGGAATCAATCCCCTGGTTTAAGCAGCTGAGCTCCTTGTGCTTACATGGTAGGAATGATGTGGCGCTGCAGAGGGATGACTAATGCAGTCATTGGACTGAGTCTTAAACCTGGCTCTTTGCCAGGGTGGCAAGAGGGCATGCCCTGCTGCTCTGGGCAGCCCTTCCTAAGCCTTTTGAGATAAACAAGGTATGGCTTTCCCAGAAGGAGCCCTGATTGCACTGGTTAGCATAAATACATATCACTGGATCATATGGCACAGTCACACTCCTCCAATTACCCTGGAGAGGTTTCTGCTGCTACAAATGGCCTCTGGAGAGAAACTGCAAACAGGTTTTGTAGCAGCGAGGAGAACCCAGGGCTTCTCCCTGCTTTAGACAATTGCAGCAAGTTTTCTTCATAGCTTCACAAGGAGAGATGTGGAGGAACCCTGTGCAAAGCAGGACCCAGTCTGGTGGTTTGGATGCTGAGAAAGTCTTCATCCCTGTTCTACTCTGACAAAGAGGAGAGTACAAGGAACCTCCTCTCCAGTGGCTGGGACCACTGCTTCACTTGCCTACAAACAAACAGCACCAGCACTGTCAGCTCTGTTTTAAACACAATGGCTTTGTCTTTTGTAAGGAACTTCACCCTATTGGTGTGACGGGCTCTTGAGAAACTGCCCCGAGGGCTGGTAGGTGAAGGAATTACCTAGCCAGGCAGGAGGGCATTGGGTGCTGAACTCGTGCTCACCCAGATGGGCAACCCCCAGCAACACATCTCCAAGTGCCTCGGGAACTTCAGAATAAAATGGTGAGTGAGGACCCTGCTGGACTAGGTACCAGGTGAACCAGAATTTCCCAAGATCACATTTTATGATTTGCATGCCTAAATTCCCCCAAATCTCACAAGAACTACACAGGCTTTTTCACATCCATCTCTTAGAATTTGATAAGTAGTGTTTCTGTGCATTTCACCTTCTCCAGCTGGATTCTGCTGGACATGACTACTGGTCATTGGTGGAAATTTTAATCACTGGCAGCTTGTTTTATAAGGCCCAGAGAGCCACATGGTGCCAATTCCATAATCGTGAAATATAAATGATGTATTATTTAATACAGATTCTGAAGTCCCTTTAGGCTTCCAAGTCAGCCAGTTAATAACATTTTGGTTTAGACATACCGAACACTGTAATAACTTGATGTCATTTTGAACACAGTGATTAAGTGTTCAGTTTACAAGAGAAACGGAGACTCATTACAGTCAATCAGGGAGGAATTACATGAACTTCAATTGCAGGTATTTATCACAGCTTCACAAAAAAAAAAAATATTTTGCTAGATATTTTGAAGGAAAAAAATATTTGTTATTCTGTAAAAGTACTCCCTTCTTTATAAAGAACTTCTGATGAGATCTTTTTCCAATCTTAATGTTTTACGGTAATCCAACTGCACTGTGTGATCATAGGTTATTGTGAAATTATATAGGGAGTGTGTCAAATATATATTTTTACTGACAATTTCCTAGCAATCAATCTATTTTAAGTTTTTGCCTTTGTGAAGACTGGAACAAGAGAAAGCTTTACTTTAGATAATTCAATAGGACCTGATTCAGCAGCCAGTGACTTCCAGTAAACTGGCCAGAAAACAAAGGAAAACAAAAGGAAGAAAAAGTAATATTTGATATGCCTAGTTTGTCATGTTTTCTATACTTGGAAAATGTTGGGAATTTTCCATTAATTTAGAACTCAGTTACAGAAGTAATACAAAGTACATTTAGTTAAATACACACAGATTCAATTTTTTTATGATTGCAATTTCTAACAATTTCATTTCCACCCATTTATGTAAATTTTGTACTATATTTATCTTTTTTATGAGATTGCCTAAGCTGTAATAGGGCTGCCAAAAGCCAATTACCAATATTGGGGTAATACTAATACATTGTAGCAGAGAAACTGTAATAAAATTATTTCCAAGGATTATTGCCAAGGATTTCAGAATGAAATACTAAGTAGCATCATGACTAGATTTAGGAAAAAAAAAAAACAGGCTAAGGCTGTTTTTCAGAAACATGCTTAACATTTTTTTTCCCTGAAATTCTTTAAAGCACAGGAGCCCAATGCTATTGCCTCCAGCTATAGCACTAGGGTCTCCTATTGCTTTAACATAAAGTTTTTTTAATTAGTTAGACAAATCACAGTCAAACTCTTCTAATCCATAACCTATGCATCATGAATGACTTACAGTAAAGCTCCTGTTTTAACTCCCTGCTGTCAGTAACAGCATCTTTCTCTTCTAGATTATTTGGCATTATTCATATTTAGATCGAGAGGTTGTGTTTTGTATTCACTCTTTGTGAAGATAGAATTCACATGAGCATTCCCTGAAATGACACAGTCAACTTCTGTTTCATTGAGAAAGCTATTGGTATTCCAAGACAACTGGAATTTATATTCAAGTAACAGACTAGAAAAGTTTGCAGAGAAAAGCATGTGAATAAGTGGTTTTGCATTAGAAAAGTAGTTACATTTCTATAGGAAGAAGGGGGAAGTTTTGTCTTAATTTTCTTTATTCTACACAGATAATTAGATATAAAGACTCTGAGATAATAAGCATGCCTTGATGCAGACTGACTGCACTGGACAGTTTATTACCAAATTTTAATCTGGACTTTATATATTTACTGGAATTAACTACCATGTGACCTGTTCTTAGAAGCATTTCAGGGTAGTTTATAAAATAGAGAGAATTGTACAGTTGGTGCCATTTATATGAGGCAATAAGCAGTTCCAGATTCTGCTAGTTGTGATTTTTTGAAAGCACTTTAATTTTGAGAAACCTTTTCCAGTTTGTCAGGTGAAAAGTGGGATTTGATCAGAAGAGGAGACAATCTAACCAGCTGACATGCCAACTGTGTCCAGGTCGGACAGAGTGTCTGCACATTTCTGAATCTCAGTTGCTCATACTGTGGTCATTGGCTACATACTCATTTCTGTCCTGGAAGAACAACTTCTCAAGCCAACCATTTTCTGCAAGTCAGAATTTTATTTCCCACTCAGCCTTTCTTAGACTTCATCAGCCATCAGAAAGCATTCCTAAGGCAGACGAGATATTTGCAGTTCCAAGAGTATCACAATGCAGAGCTGTGCTTTATTCTGTAGCTGGATCAAAGCATCAGCATTTCAGACAATTCAATTCTGAAATTCTGGGATTGCTTGTGCTTCTAATCTGATCTTCTACCCTGTTTACATTAGCCTTCTTATTCTGGTTTGTATAGAAGAGTGTAAGAAACCAAAGGACCAAGTGACTTGCTGCAGCTTATGCAGAGAAGTAAAACCAGCCATGACCAGAACCTCATTTAGTGCTGCATGTATTAGGTAAAATTAGATTTGCAGCATTAGTTGCTCTGTTTTGTTGCATAGTATTGTAAGGGACTTGGCAGAAGGTTGGTTTATGTGACACAGAGCTGGGTTATAAATAATAATATTTTGTTCCTACAAGTGCTGGTTTACAATTAAAATAACTGCAGGAGTCTGAAAATAAAGTGCCATATATCTGAGTTCAAAGTGTACTAATTTATAACATTAAGGAAAGTCAGCATGCATTTTTAAACACTTCTTATAAGACAATATTTCCCCCAGACAATGTGTATTGCCCATGTGGAGAAGATTTTTCACTGTCCTTAAAAGCCTTGTAAACTGGAGCTGGCGAAAAGCTGTGCTGCCAGTCATCCCAAAGAGCATGTTTCTATGAAGAACCCACCAGCTAAGAACACTGTCCCCTCAGAAAACATTCATAAACTTCACAAAGGGTTCTTCCATGTGGGAAGAACCTGCTGCAAATTTCTGTTCTGCTTGATTTGGGTTATTCAGGATTTAAAGCTTTCCTTCTTAGTAGGCAGAATAAGCTCTTGTATCAGGCTCTCTCAAAAACTGAGATCCTACCTAGAGGCTGCAAAGCCTGATGCATATGGTCCATCTTCTCTAGAGCTTTGAATAGGTTTGAGTTTTTCTTTGAAATAAATTCTGCACCTTGAGAGCTGCTGTGAGGCAGGAGAGTGCTTTGCAACTGGAAGGGATGGGTCAGAAAGTACCAGTCTTCCTGGTGTATATTTTACTTCTGATTCCAGGTTTTGAGTGTGAGAGATTTGAAAACAGGTAGGAAATTCACAAGGATTAACCAAGTCAATTAGATACAGAGACAAAGAAGTAAACAAATTGAAGAACCTTCTAATAGCTATTTGCTTATTTTGTGAAATAAGTATGAGCATGATAAATAGACTGGACCAAACCTAAAGTAGTCACTTGATTCCACTGGTGAGCTCTGGCGGAGTTTGTATGTTTTGATCAGGAACAGATTTCTCTGTCTGGAACCAAGCAGAGCAGGAGCCAAAGCAGGAAAATTATCTCTGTTAAAACTGTTTGGAGAGTGCTGTCTGAGAGGTCTAGTAATTAGATACACATCTAAATCAGGGCAGCTGTTTCCCTGTTTTGGGTTGGTTTTTTTTGCTATGTGACTTGAAGCTACTTGGTCATGTTATATTGCAAGATAATACAGTCACAGAAATGGTTTAAATGCTTTATGTAAGAAACTTCTAGCCAACCATATCACAGTAATATCTAAAAGCAAATTGCAGCAAAACTTGTGAAAATGTTTTCTAAATTATTTAGGGTATCATAAACAATATTTGTCTGGTTTTAGTGATACTGAGATATCATAATTATTCAGGTAAGCCTTTGCCTCTCCAGTGATAACAGATAGGTGATTAAAACACTGTTTGAAAATAATATTATGTCTCATAATTCCTTCTTCTCATATGCTACTTAACAAGGATTTTTTTTTTTCCTTCAATGGGCTATTATGAGGCTTGATTATTATTTATAATGAGGTTGGTGATATTAGAGTGGAAATTGTGCCAGTAATTACTTAAGCCAGAATATCCTGACATGAGAAAATAACATTTTTGAAACTTCAATTAAGTGAGCAAAGTGAAGATTCAGAGATACCTACAGGGCTTATTATTGGTCACCTATATAAACAATAGATATGCAATTGTTTCTAGAACATTTAAGCCAGCGGTTACTTTAGCCATTTAACCATTGGAAACATGTTTGGGCATATCTTTAGCAGAAGCAGTAGAAGATATATATAAATACTTATTAATAACACTGTTTTACACGCGAGTTCGGAATGTAAGGGTTTGGGAAACAGCAAATTCTAAGATAAAACTACTTTCTATAAACAATTTAAAAACTGAAATTATTCAAATTCACTATTAAAGTTGCTACAGCAAATATAACTTTTTCCACATTAGACAATACTCATGTTAGCCATCATTAGGGTGTTACAGTAAAAGGATAAATTAGAGATACTTAATAACCACATGCTTATCACCTTTATTGAACAAGATGCCTAAGAATACATATCAAAATACTAAGCATTGCAGAATTGCTGTGGAAACCATTGCAAAATCACATTTCCATGTAACTAACTGTAGGTTAACTGTCAAAATAGGAATCATAAAGGAGGAAATAGGAGAAGAGACAGAAAGATAGGAATACCCAGCAAAAAGCAGGTTCCAGACTACTGGTGGCTGTCGGTAATATTGAGCTCCATTTAATTCTCATTCTTTGCCTAATTTCCATCCACCTATCTCCCAAACAGCCATCCTCAACCAAAAATAAAAACAAAACAACCTGAAACATTAGGTGGAATACTTTTTAAGGCACTCTGAGAAAATGAGACAAAATAAGTTTCTGAAGAACTGGTTGTGCCCTTATTTAGAAAAGGGCTGGATTGCACTCTCCATTGTATCTAAACAATTACAGCAACAGAATGTGTCCAGGAATTTTAAAATCATGTTTATGCCATCTGCAATGTAATTCTGGTCCCTCTGATACCGTCTTCTCCTATAGGTTTATGGGCTAGAAATGATCTATGTAGCAGATATTAGTTTCTAGCATGAAGTATTTGTCAATGTAATTGCAGATTTGGTTTTATAGAAGTGCATGAACTACTAAAACTTTTGAAGGTTATTTGTTTGACTGGTTCTGTTCAGCTGCAAAGCTACGATTCTTTGTTCACTGCACAAGACTGGTTTACTAGAGAGTTTTGACTTCTCTTTCTCCACTCTTAAATGTGAGGAGTGAAACTAGCTCAGATGATCCAATCTGTACTGGTGACCCCTGAGGTCACTTGTATTTTTCATGAGGCAATCATATGCAGGAGATCACCCATAAGGGCTAGTGATTATTTTTTCAAAAGTATGTCTTGAAGCATCTCAGCAAGGATACAGGGCTTCCCAATTTCTCAATGGTTGACTCAGAATATCAGGTAGAACAAGAAGCAGAGCATTAATTTCTCATTGAGTTAGCAGCATTTCTTTTTCAAGCCAGAATTTAATTATCAAGAAAGATCTTTAAGATGATATGAATCTATACCTAAGTAGATTTCTAAAATTAATGATTCATACATCAGAACAGTCCTTCCAGCACACACATGAGTCTCTCCTCCTATTTTAAAAACTTCTAGAGAGTAGAAAGACTTTTTAACAAATCTGATTTTTTTTTTCCATAATGATAAAAAAAATAATTATTTTACTATATTGCAGCATTATAAATAGTTTTCTGATTGCAGTGATGTTAGGGTCTGTATAAAGTCAAGCAATTCATTAAAACTAACCATTTTCCTTGTTGGATGATCCTGAAGATACTAAACCATATATATGATAAAGAACTTCTGACCTTCAGGCTCAATTCCTATTTATAGAGGCCTCAAGCAAGTAATTAAAATGAAAACCTTCTGAGGATCTCTAAGCATAATTTTCTTTTGTTGTATCTTAATGCTGCTAGGACAGGTCTGCGTGTGTAAACCCAGCCCAGACTGTAACAACACTGACACTGATTTCAGCTTGGCCAAAGATGACTTACATAACATCTTCACTTGACTGGTGTTGAACAGTGGATTTAAGAGTCCTCCTTTACTTGACACAAATTCCTGCTTACTTTCTGTGCAGTTAACCTAATTTTGCAGCATTTTAGTTACAATATGCTCTTACTTGATCTTCAAGCTCATTTTCAAGGCCAAGATAGCTAGGATTTAATCATATTTTTACCATAAACTAAAATTGTGTGATACTGCTGCCTGAAGACTACTTAGGAAAGTTTAACAAAGGCTTAAATTGGGACAACTTTGATAGGAAGTCTGAAGATGTGTGAGACATAACAATACCTCTGATGCAGGGAGGTGGAAAAATACTTCAATTAATGCTGAGATCCCAATGACTTTGGAAAATAAAATACCCTTATAAAAATGGATATAAGGAAATGGTACATTAAAAAGCAACACAAAAACTATAAAGTCCCCTACAAGGTGACAATTTGTTTCAGTTAAGGGGCTACACACTCACTTGTATGTATGGATCCTTCCTTTGGCTTCATTTTTTGCCCAAGAGGATCCTCATTTCTCACCACTCATGAGAGTCCTTCACGTGGCAGAACAGCCTGGTTTGGACTGCATCTGTTTGTATTGCTCTCTCCCTTTGCAAAAGATAACAGTCTTTGCCAACAGGACTGAGTCTCAGGACTCCTACCTATCTGCTGAACATCTGAGACACTAAATACAGTCATGAATTGCCTCATCTGTACTCCATAACAATCCAGGACTATCATTAGGGTGTGGAAAATAGTAAGTGTGAGTTAAAGTCTCTCCAGGGCAAAGCAGCAGCAGCAGATCTGCAGTGCTGAAAAAGAAAGACAAATCCTGCAATGCACTTCTTTTTTTGTTTTCTTCCTGGAAGATATTTTCATATAAAAGAATGAGGTACGGGGTAAAAAAATTGCTGGAAGTAAGCACTGTAGATAGAGCAAGAAGTATATTTCAACTGATCTGGAGACTCATTATTTAATAATTATTTTGTTATAAGTGAACATTATTTTTCTGTCTTCTTGTGCTTTTTTTTAAATTATTTTTTAATCTTCCAAGAGATGTCATTTTATAATGCAAATAATTTAGAATTCAGTTCCCCTTCACTGAACATGATACTTGCCTCCAGAAAAGCTAAAAGTGCTGTGTAATTGAAAGGACAGAAAGAGATGCAACACGTCTTATTGAAAAACTTCACAGCAATAGGCTCCATGGCCTTGGGATTGTGCACTCGTTGCAGGAAGCATCGATCAGCCCATGTCTGGCAGCCACCTGGAAAGCATGAAGGTGAGAGCAGGTTCATGTGGTGTCCTTTGAGATATCTGTTCAATGCCTGCAGCCTATAGAGGTGGAAAGTAGGAGCTCAGTCTAGTTGAAAGGCTGTATGCAAAAAGGATCAGTAGAGCCTGCTGCTGGAGATCGAGGGGATATTCCCTTTGGAGAAGAACTGACTGAATGTGTAGATCCTGTGATAAGGTGCCCAGGACTTCTGTCAGCATTATATAGTAAGTTTGGCAGGCTTTTGCTTTTCATACCATGCTTCACATATTGTGCTTTGATTTTTTTTTTTTAATAGAAATACAAAAGCAAGCTAGTGACATATAATGGCTGTTGAAGCAAAACGTGGAAATTATAATTTCCACATGAACCAAATATAAAATTCTACTGCATGCATAATTTTATTTACAGTCAAAAAAAAGAGAAGAATATTGGAACAAATTTGTTAATCTATACTTGTTCCAGAGCTTTTCAAACTCTATAGAGAGCAAGATAACAAAGGAATGATAAATAAACCCCAGGAAATCATTAACTCAGAATATCAGATTGTTTTACTAGCTAGGATTTATTCTATTACACTCTCTTTCTCTAAATAATGATTGTTAGCACAAAACACTACAATAAGTTACTATAATTTAAAACTCATCTGAATCAAAATATCCGTGAGCAAGTGTATATTGAACTGACACCCCTGAAGGCCAGATTTGAGACTACATGGGTACCTGCAGTCTGTGTTTCTTCCCCTCCAAATGCTCTCTGCCCTTGCTCCCAAGAAAGAACGTGTGTCTAACCAGCAGCCAGTGAGACCCTGAGAGGTCAAGTGCTGCTAATGCAGGAGGGAAGCAACTGCTCCAGTCTTCCCAGGGAGCTTTGTTCCTGGAAAACTCCAGCCCAGAAAGTGCTCTCAGCACTAACACCACCAGTACTTTCCTTTCCCCCTAGACCTTAGGAGCAGGTGGCTCTCATCCAGGTGTCCCTCACTCAGGTGTCCCTCACCTACCCTAATGAGGCACTATAAACTAGTGCAGGCTGGGATAAGAGGAAGCTTCTATGCTTTGTCTTGCTTTTGTGTATGGAGGCAGTACTCTAGGGTAGTGCCCTTGCCTGTACAGTGGATACTGAAGTCCACCATAGGTGTGGGCTCCTGGAGCTCGTGTGATTTTACTTATGAAGGTGGTAAAATGGCTTTGAGTAGCTTTATGCCCTTACTGCTTCTCAGGTGGGGGAATATAGGGCACCTAGAGGTAGGAAGACTTGTGCTACCATCCTGGTTTGTTCATCTTGGAAAAAAAAAAATAAATAAAGGTAAGTGGCATGGGAAATGTATGTTCTGTATGAGTGGGCTTTCAGCTTCTATCTGGGTCATCCCACTGTTGTGTTATGGGGAAGAAGCCTGGCTGCATGGTGACTGGATCACCCATAGATGATCCCAGACCTGTGCTGCCAGTAGGTGTGAATTCTGTTTTGGTCGTGGAACTATCCTCACTAACACTGTTACAGGAACCTCTTGCTTGACCTGCAATGCTTCTTTTGGAAAGAGTTGTGATATTGCCGGTGGTGTCTCTTTTTGCTAGTGAGTAGCACAAGTGAGAAACATTTTGGTCTTTTGTGCAGTGTGGTTTTAACTTGCCCATCAAGCTGGTTTTTCTTTTTTTTCTTTTTTTTTTTTTTTCCCCAAAAGAAGTATGAAATGTGAATTATGTGGGGGTGGAACACAGCTGTGCTGTGTAGCCTCACTTTCTGTTCACTCTCACAGCATGACAAGGTTGTAGTTCTGATCTGTGGGTTTCTGTCCCCAGCTTTCTCCCCTCTGCTCTTGCTTTGGCTAATAGTAACTGCAGCAACGAGAGGGAATTCTTCCTGGAATTATACAGTTGATAGGTTCAGGTTGGGCTGAAATCTAAAAAGCTTTAAATCATCACCCATAATATACTTCAATTCTTGAGTGCAGATATTTAAGGCTCTGCATCAGTTATTTCATATACTTGTCTGTAAAAATAAGCAGCTACTGTGGGACTCATTTGGAAAAGTAATCAAAATGCAAAATGTGACACACTTAAAAAAAAAAACCCACAA
>JAAGNO010020034.1:46014-56413 GCA_033439905.1 Ceryle rudis
ATTTGGAAAAATAATCAAAATGAAAAATGTGACACATTTAAAAAAAAAAACCCACAACAAAAAAAAACCCCAAACCAACAAAAAAAAAAACAAACCTGCAAAATCTGTACTTCTGTGCATTTAAACTTCAAAACATGGAAGAAATTCACCTAATTTGGGGGGTTGTGTGTCCCCCTGAAATAAATACATAACACCTGCAATGTTTAGTAACTCTCTTTTGCTTTCTCATCATCAAGCTAAGGTCATATTTAAAAAGACAAATGCTAGCTGGTTGAAGGGGAAGAAATCATACTGCATGTTTGGGTTAGAAATTCTTGATTTTCTATTTATTGGTGTGTATGCATTCTGTGGTCCTTATTGATTTGAAGGTCATGTGTTGTGTTTGAAAGGTAATAATTCCCTTTGAAACTACGGACAATGGATGTTGCAAAGCTTCTGTAATAATAGAGGATTGATGCTGTTTACTTTGAATAGCCTTTATTAGCTTCCTGGCTGTAGATAAGATCTTTCAAATAGGAATGTATGAAGCTGAAGTATGCCACTATTACTTCAGTCAGTGCTGCATTCACTGCTGTTCTGAGTGAGATCATAATTTACTGAGTGTAAATGAACCAGCATGCACAAGCCTCCCAAGTAAACAAAGAGTGTAACCCTCCAACACCCTGGTCCTTCCCTCTGTGCAAGGGAGGGCTTCCTCAACCCTGCCAAAGCCAGAAGGGGTCTAGATGAATCTTTTGAATGGTTAGGTTTTGTTTATCTGCTGTTCCTGTGAAAATTGCAGTTGCTGAAAGCTTATGCATCTATTAAAGGCTGGATGAGTTTCTTTTGTCTGAGTAGACATGCTAAAAGGAAAGCGGGCACTTGATGAATGTAGTGTGCTCTATTTAAATGTAATTTAGAAAGTAATTTTTTTTGACACTTTGCTACTTTCCCTCATGTTGTTTGCAAACCAGATCATCTTATAGGAATGCTATAATCTGCAGTTATTATTTTATCTTGATGTGCTTTTAAGCAAGAGTGCATTTTTAGCAGGATGTAAATGCAAGTGTGCCCGAAAGTTAACTGATACCCTTGTCCTCAATTACCTAAAGTGTCTGTGTCACCATTACTGGGTAAATTACTCTGTGGATTTCTGTGACTCAGTGTGTAATCTTCTGTCACATTAATGTTACCCTTGTTGATTTATGCTTGAGAACTATTGCTTGTAGTCTCCTGATATTTCTCCATATATTTCTAGGTGATTTTTATCTTCTCTGATATCACAATGCTTCCTAGGCTATTTCCTCAACTTTCTTTCTGTAATGGAAGCTTTTAGTTGTCAACTTTTTTTTAATATTGAAAGTTTGTATATGGAAAATTTAGGTTCTGAGCTTTCTGTCACCAGAATAATGTGCTGTATCTGAATTAATGATTGCTGGAAGGTTTGCTTGTACTTCTAAATGTAACTGATAGAAACAGTGACCTGTGCAAGAGTAGCCTATTCCCTCTGTGAAGGTTAACACATAGTTAAATATATTTTCTGGGCTCAGTTCCCTCAGTGTATGCTGGAGTAGGACAGATGCTCTTATCTTGTTTCAGTGCATCTACATCCAGACAGGTGAGATGCAGACTTTGTTGCCTTGCGTTGCCAGCGTTTCTGCTCAAAATTGATCTTTGCTTCCTTTCTGTATGGTCTGATTAAGATAGAAAAGCTGTTCCTGCTCCTTTCAGTACGGAAAAGTTTAAGCAGTTTGAAGGGGTAGGCTGCAGCTACCATCTTTCTCCCTTAACACACTATGAGCCTTGAAATGTGTGCCACTGCTATGACATTGAGGGGACAGGCCTGAGGCTTCCCTTCGTTCTTGGGGAAGGTATTTTGGGATGGTGGTGTCTCTAGAGGCAGTGAATGTGGAAGGCAAGGTAAGCAAAGGCACCTCTGGCTCAAACATTCTCACCCACCACATGAATGGCTCTATTGCCTCCAGATCAGTCTTCCTGACCCCAAATTGAGGGCAATGTGACTGTCCTTCTGATCCCCTTATTTTGGCTGCAGTAAATGTTCAAGCTGTGTTGCAGCTGCTGAGAAACCTGACTCGTGTTCAGCTCTCCTACCCCTGACAGACGTGGCTGTGAGCAGCAAGCAAACAGAATCCCCTTTGCTCAGCCAAGGTGCCACTGCTGGAATAGTAACTGGGCAGAGATATGAGTCAGTCCTTGGTGTCTCTGCCCTACTGCACTATAAGCTGCTCCTTGGAGAGTTATGTCATCTATTTTGGGGAAGACATAGTCTCTTCTGTGAAGAAATCACAATTTATTGTAGCCTTGTGTAGCAGGAAAGCTTTCACTACAGCTAAGTTTTACTGAACATGTTTAACTGGTGTTTTTTGTTTACTGGGGAATTGCCACTTTAATGTGCTATATCCTAGAAACTTGCATAGGGAATTGCTATGTAAGAGATTACCGGACTAAATTCATCAAAGTTGTCATCTTTGCCACAAGAGCCTCCTAATTTTTATTAGGCACAGGAGGTAGAAGATAAGAGTAGCCTGGTTTGGCAGCTCAGCTCTGCAAGTGGCTAATATCTCACATGGCAAGGAGGCTAACAAGCTTTGGATGTTGGGCAAATGGGCAGCAAATCAGTTCATGTTTTCCAGCTGTGTGGGCCCACCAGTGCAAGCATGATGCAGGTAGCCAAATTGCTTGTGGAGAAACCAGACACCACCTGGTTTAGTGCAGGTGGCACTCAAGTGGAGTGTACAGCTGAGCCTTGACTGATGTTATTCGATGCCACTTAGTGCTGCTTTCAATCTCCTGTACTGGCTCACGAGCCCCAAGGCACAGTCTAAGAAGCTCTGGTCAACATTGTACTTCAGCTGAAGCTATGGCACAGTGCAGGAACACAATGGGGCTCCTGCTGTGCTAGCCAGGTAGCCCTACTGGGGATATTAGCTAAGCAATGTCTGTACTAAAGGAGGTTGGTCTACTCTAGATCTGATCTGGGTTTTCTGTTTTCCAAGTAATTCTTCAGTATTTAACTATGCAGTAATATTAAGAACTGATTAGGATGTGTCAAGTACCTGCAGGCTTCATGCAAATAATTAGCAGGGATTACTGTAAAGTGTCTTTTTTTTTTTTTTTCCTTTTCCCCCTACAGCTCCTAGCAACCTTCTTCCCTGTTCTGCAGGGGCACCAGATTGGTTGGTGGCTCCAGTCTGTTGCACTCTTTAAACTGAAGGGGCTTGATTATCATTGCTGCTCTCTAAGCATTGATTTTAATATTCAGTCTAGACTTTATCATTAAATACAGATGGGGAAGCCAGAGCACTGCAAAGCTTAAAAGTTAATCTGACCTTCTCTCTGTTGTTGAGCATCTCTTGTTTTGGAAGACACAGCAGATGTGATTTTTAATTTGAAAATGTGAAGTTATGAGCCTTGCAGGGGACAGATGCATACTTCTTTTATACTGAATGCCTTGCTTTTCTGCAACTGTTTTGTGTTTCTTGGGGATGACCGGGCACTTACTTAACAACTAAATAGTAAATCAGTTTAGTAGTGCTAGGGACACCTCATATTTGGAGTAAACCCCATTTCACCTGTACCTTGAACACTTAGTACTTGTAGGTGGTGTTTTGTGCCTCTCTCTGTTCTGCAGAAGTGATGGTGAACATACAAGTGCTGAACCTGAAGTAGTTAATGCTGAGAAACAGAACAAAGACAGCTTCTGCTGAGGAAATGTAGTCATTTTGTTTTAATAGAGAAGCATTCCAACATCTGTTCTCAGGGAGAGAAAGTAGTGTGGGGGATTTTGTTTTCTTGCTTTCAATCAGCAAGAGTGGCTTTTGATAACTTTGGTATAAAACAAAAAAAAAACATAAGCAACTGAGACTTCACTCTATTGAAGAATGATGCATGGTTTCTGTGCAGTTTAAAGCCTGTCCTATTTTAGTAGTTTACTTCTAGCATTTGACAGTTACACATCAACTACAAATTTCATGCAATACAGGCTAGATTGCACAGATTATAGGAAACTAGTCATGCACAATGTATTTCTTCCATACTTGGGTGGTATACTGACAGATATGGAACTATGGTCTTGTTTTCTACTTCCCTGCCAGAAGGCTACATTTTATGGTCAGAGAGGCTGTTAATGGATCTGTATGTGGTAGTAGTGGGCTATGTGAATCTAACACACTGGGATGCGTGTGGAGACATTCCCACTTGCTGTTGAGATTGTGCTTGCGTGTGGTCTGTGTATGTGTTGCCTTCTGCCACTGCACTTAGAGCAGCATTGCCTTCATGACGGGGTGACCATTCCTTTAGCTGAAAGATCTCCATCATTAGGTCTTCTGTTGTTTTCCTCTAGTTTATGCATACTACTTATTTCAAGATAAATCATTTGACATTATTTTTTAAATATGCCTCCGTCTTTCTGTGTTCCTCCCACATCTATGCCTGTTGGAAAGGACAATATATGGATGTATTCCATAGGTACAAATATCCTATAGAATAAGGAGACTGAGGGTTGCTTGCATTAAATCTGTGTGTTTGCATTGTTCTTTCTATCCCAGGAGATCATCCTTTTTAGCTGCAGTACGTAGCAGGAATCATTGGAAAGGACCAAAAAAAAAAAAATTGTTTTGTTTCATGTCTCAGGAGATCGAAGTAGTTTGCAGGAAATGTTGCTAATGCTCTGCTTGTATCTTGTTGTTCTCTCCCTTATGGAATCTTTGGGGAAACTTCAGCACACATTTCATTGTGCAGTCAGATGGCTTTGGAAACTACGAGATGATCAGTAATTGGACCTCTTATAGTGGAGCATTCAAGGCTTTCCAGGAGCCCCTTAGTTGCCAAAAACAGTGTCAAACATTTGATACACTCAAATGGCTGGATGTTCTCCAGTGCACCATCTGAAAGAGGCAGGGGAGAGTTAACTACTTCTCTTCTAGCAAGTTTCTTCCTTCTCCTGTTCTGTGATACTATAAACACTTCAGAGATATGACCTTTTCTTATTACTGGCACTTGGGATAATCTATCATTTAAGAAAATGTTCTCTGTAGTCGTTGTGTGCCTGAGAGATACTGAACATGGAGTTTAGGTTTTGCTGGCATGGTGCTGCAGCTGAGTAGATGGGTAAGTCTCAGCCTTGACCCAGAAAGCAATGTGCAGGTAAGGAGGTCTAGCTGAAGACTTGATTGCAACTGAAATGAGGGAAAAATAAAAGAAAAAAAGTCAAATAATGATGGCATGGCAATGTAGGCAGCCTAATAATAGTTGATGTTTATGCTGTGGTGAGCAGGAAGAGGTATTTAAATGCAGAGGGGGAGTTTGAGAATGCCCTCGAAGGACTGTTAAAGGATTTTGACAGTGGGTCACTCTAGGTTTGCTTTTATTCAACAACTCAGAGTTGGCCACTTCTGAGTGGCAAAGAACTTGCAAAATTCAACATACACATGTATTCTTAAGACAATATTAAGCAATCAATATTCTTAAAAGTCCTTTGTGTTTTTCCCATAATTACAGTTCCCAGTCCGTTATTAATCTTCAGCCATTCTTTGCTGTTTTGCTTCAGTTCCTCTTCAGATGTCACAGATCCGTGATATTCGGGCCTTCACAGTCTCTTATCTTCAGATATTCACCTTTAGAATTCTGAGACACCAGAGTTGTTCCTTTCTCTCTAGTTATCTTGATCTATACCTTACTTAAAAATAGTTAATCATTAATAAAATGCTTACCCTAATTTAACTACCCATCTATTATCATGTCTTGTATATAATAGAAAATTAATCTATTCATAACCATTATTCACTCAGCTGGACTCAGTTTTAAACGAGTATGGTAAGGGCCACGCAGTGGACTATGAGAAGTATTCACATGGTCTTACGATATTATTCTGCACCACCTGCATTCTATTAATCTTCCATTATTGTATAATGTCCTATTCTTCTCTAACTTAGCTGATCAGCCTATTTTCCTTTACAAGGAGAGGGGACTTTTTGCTGCCTTCTGTGTTCATAGTATGTGTTTTGACCATGTTCTATGTATGGATAGCCTGTCAGAAAAGGTTAATTTAGCTCAAACTTTGAATGAAGATGTGGGGGGTGGGGGGTTGAATGAGTTCTGACGTGGTAACTGTATAAAACCTAACACTGAAGTCATGAAGCTGGAAGTGTGTTGAGCCACTGACAGAAAATAGTATTTGTCTGTGCTCTTCCCTTCTGTGCATCAAATGGGAAAGTACTCTGCTTTTTCACAAAGCAGTGGAGGTGTAAGTTATTAGTGTAAAGTATCTTAACACAATTGATAGACAATGCTCTTAAGAAACTTTCTTTCATACTTAGGTGTCTCCTACCAGTGTAGGAGTTGCTGTAAACCAGCAGAATATTGATGTGTCTAATGCCTCACTCTGCACCTGGCAGCAGCCATTTGCTAGTACTCAGGGGACAGGTAAAAATAGATTAACAATCACCAAGTAGTCCAGTACTTTATTACATAGGAGATAAAAATGCTTTTATACTCTTGAAGTAAGTCCAACTAATCTAACTAGGCCAAGAATTGCAAGAAGCATATCTGCAAATATTACTTCTGCTAAACTGCATGTGGTTAACTATCTTTCCTTGGGGGGGGGGGGAATATAAATCTGTAATTACTTCTTGCTCTGATCACATTTCTTGTGTGTCTTCAGAGACCAATTGCTTTGAAATTCCTTCTGCTCCCTTGAATGTTTTTTACCTTTGCTATGTTCCACTTATGCCACCCCTCCTTTCCCTTATTTCTTTATCCTGTTCCTAATGTAGTATTTTTGGAAGTGGACTAATCCCAAGTTTGTGATATTCAGTCCCTTTTCTGACCCAGTGTCTTGGGATATTTTTGGGAGGGAAGCATGGATTTTTTTTTAATTTTTTTTTTTCCCTGCTACTCCATACAAAAGAATGTTGCTTCTGTTTGCCCTTTAGGTGTTACTATAGTGAAAAATCACTGATTATTTGTAGTGACATAACTTCTAGCACAGCATGATTAATCTTCTATCAAATTCTTCTCAATTATGTAAAATATGCCTATTTATAGTATGGGAGAACTTGTGGACATCTAAAGATGCTTTTCTTATGAATGAAGAATTTGTCAGAATATTTAAATCATTAAGAAGAAAGTCCTTATTAATGAAAGAGACCCTGTTCTTGCAAATCTCTAGTCAAAAATAGTTTCAAAGTTCAGTGGGATTGCTCTACATAAATGCAGGAAAATAAAGTAAAAAGATTGACTGAAATACACATTACTTGATTTTTATTTTTTTTTTTTTAGCTGAGATTGAAAAGGTCTGCTGTTCTTAAGTGTAGGGATAAAGATGGAGTATGAAATGCATGCTTTGGTAAATCCAGTAAATTTGAACACTTAAAATTAGGTCCAGTTCATAATCTTGGTGCTGAAAGAGTACAGTGAGTCTACTGCAGGATGCATGCATTATGCTTATAACAGCAGTATATGTATCTATGCTGAAGCAATACCAAGATCTCATCACTTGTTTTTCTCTTTTCCTACCTTATGCATGCTTAGACTGACCAGATCTGGAAACATACTGTTGGGTGGGTTTTTTTGTATCCCAATTTGGTAGATTAATTTTTAAGGAAGAATGTAACTGTGTATCTCAAGAGTTAAAGCTTTTTGAAAAGATGCAAAAACATGTGACCTGCATGCACATGTCTTTAACTTGACTGCAGGTGTGATGGTCCCAAATGCATTACCTTGATTTGCCTCTGGTGGGATTACCTGGACCTGTCCCACTTCTTTGATTTCTCTGTTGTAACAGACACTTTGACATTGCTCTTAGCTTGTGGCATCCAAGCCTTATGTCCCAAAGGCTAAAATGCAATCCTGTGAATCGGAGGTTTTAAAAACCAAGATGACACGTTATGTAATCATGTACAGTATTCATATGTCTTCTCCGCAGATACATGTCCATTTGAAGGCCTCTGGATTTCGCAAACCAAGTGTGATTTGTGCTCTGATTTTTTTTGCCCTTCATCTTGGCTCTGGCCTCACAGCTGCTGGCACTACAAGGCTTGTTTGGGAGAGCCTGTATGTCAAGTTAAAGTTATTAAATATGTCTGTCTCATGTTTCTGGGGAAGTAGCAGAGGCAGAACACAAGAGCCAGGGAGTACATAGCAGCCAGATAGTCTAACTTCTGATTCCGGGTGTGTGTCTATTATGTGATTGACATCACTCCCACCACACTATTCTTTTGAGCAGTGAATAAAGCCAGTAATCTAGATATTTAATTGCTCAAACTGTAAAGCAGATGAAGCTGCATAATTAGTGTTAGAAGTTGTTAGTTCAGTGCTGGCACAGATGTCAAGGAAAGTGTTGTATTATACTACATAAGCGAAAGACTGAGTTTCTGCAGCAGTATCTGAAGGCACAGCTCTTTGTGGCTCTGGTTGAAGTCTAATTTTTTTTCTTCTTTTTCTTTATTATGGTCAGTAAAATTGATGTTCTATCATAACGCTGCTTGGCATTTAGACTTACATGGCAACTTGTTCATGCTAAATAGAGTTCGAGGGAGTTGAGGTGAGACTGGAGAAAGGAGCATTGCTCCAGTGTTCCTTTGTAAGCTGGCAGAAGAGTTTCTGTTGTTCACAAACCTGCTCTGAAATTATACAGCACTGCTGCTATAGAAATAAACTGACTTTCTGAGAATGGAACAGAAGAAAAATGCACGTTGCACAATGGCTATTTGTTTTGAAATGGCGCTTTGAAGAGCGGGGACTACCCATTGTGACTGAATGGGTAGATGCAGGCTGAGCAGTGGATGTTGTCTACCTTGACTTCAGCAAGGCTTTTGCTACTGTCTCCCATAACATCCTTGTGGGAAAGCTCAGGAGGTGTGGGTTAGAAAAGTGGACAGTGAGATGGCTTGAGAACTGGCTGAACAATAGAGCTCAGAGGGTCGTGATCAGTGGTGCAGAGTCTAGTTGATGACCTGTAGCTAGCAGTGTTCCCCAAGGGTCAGTACTGGGTCCAGTCTTACTCAACATCTTCGTCACTGACCTGAACGAAGGGACAGAGCCTACCCTCAGCAAGTTTGCTGATGATATAAAACTGGGAGGAGTGGCTGATACACTGGAAGGCTCTGCTGCCAGTGAGATCTGGAGAGCTGGGCAAAGGGAAACCAAATGAAGTTCATCAAGGGGGAGTGTAAAGTCCTGCATCTCGGGATGAATAACACCATGCACCAGTACAGGTTAGGGTAGACCTGCTGGAAAGTAGCCCTGCAAAGAAGGACCCTGGAGTCCTGGTAGACAGTAAGTTACCTGTGGGACAGCAATGTGCCCTTGTGGCCAGGAAGGCCAGTGGTATCCTGGGGTACCTAAAGAAGAGTGTGGCCAGCAAGTAAAGGGAGGTTCTGCTCCCCCTCTACTCTGCACTCATGAGAACACATCTGGAGTATTGTGTCCAGTTCTGATCTCCCCCGTTCAGGAGAGATGGGGAAATACTAGAGAGAGTCAAATGGAGAGCTATGAAGATGATTAAGGGACTGGAGCACTTATCTTATGAGGAAAGGCTGAGAGCCCTGGGGTGGTTTAGTCTGGAGAAGACTGAGAGGGGATCTTATTAATGTAGACAAATATCTGAAGGGGGGGTGTCAAGTCCCTTTTTGCTGGTGCCCTGTGACAGGATGAGCGGCAATGGTCACAAACTAGAACAGATAAAGTTCCACTTCAACATGAGGAAGAACTTCCTCACTGTGAGGGTGATGGAACACTGGAACAGACTGACCAAAGAGGTTGGAGTCTCCTTCTCTAGAGATCTTCAAAACCTAGTTGGATCTGTTCCTGTGTGGCCTGCCCGGGGTGACCCTGCTCTGGCAGGGGATTAGGACTCAATGTTCTCCAGAGGTCCCTTCCAACCTCTACCATTCTATGACTTACCTAGCAGTAATGCTTTTCAGAACATGATCATAAAGTTGCTTGAATGAGAGAACTTGCATGTTTTAACCTCGTTTTGAGGACAATTCAAATCAACATCACCATAAATCATGGTGCAGCTGGGTGTCTGGTGCAATGTGTCATGCCTGTACGGTTGTAACAGGCAGAAAGAGCTCGAGGAGGAGGAAATGACATCTGAATATATAAGCTTTTACTACTGGTTTCATAGTAAAATAAAATAAAGCAAATGATAATTACCAGGCCTGATATTATTCCAGTCTTAAAAATAAACTTCAGATATCTTTCTGTTAGCTGCCCTCCTATCAAGATATCGTCTTGAATGAGGGGGGGAAAAAACTGAAGAATTTTTAATTTCCTCCTTGCCCCTCCCAGCTGTGCCCCCTTCTCCCCTTCCAGGCACCCCTCGGGGCTCCTCAGGGTGCGTGCAGCCGCCCCCTCCCCGCGGAGCTGGCTCCCGGCAAGGGGGAGCCGCGCTGCC
>JAAGNO010020035.1:0-23547 GCA_033439905.1 Ceryle rudis
TGGAACCAGCCCAGGGGAGGTTGGGCCGGGGCTCTGAGCAACCTGCTCTGGCTGCAGATGGCCCTGCTCAGTGCAGGGGGTGGGACTGGATGAGCTTTAAAGGTCCCTTCCCACCCAAACCATTCTACAGTTCTATGACCACACACTCCCAGGAGTGATAGGAGAAGGGGGGATAAGGAAACCCCAAAGCTGTCCTACAGGGCATCCCTACAGAGACATGCTCCTGTTTGCCTCTCGTCACACCCCTGAGGCTGGAGGACCTGAGAGCACATGTTGGAGACCTGTGCCAACCTCAAGGACAGGCAAATCACACATGCCCTCTCCGCCACCTACGAGCCAGCGCTATGGTCATGTTAACCACTGCCATCATGAGCCACATGAATCAGCATTAAAAATGATCCTTCGATTAGAGAAGGGACACGGACCTTCAGTGCTGTCACCTGACCAAAGTCAAACGGCCCCAGTGCATACTGGCTGTAAGCTGGACTGAGCATCACGTTAGCCAGGGTGACTCCTGAAGGTCACGCACAACAAATCCTCACCTTCCTCCTGACCATCACAGGCAGAGCCAGTGCCACGCTGCCAAGAACCTGCTGCGTGAGCACATGCAGCCTTGGTCAGACCCCAAAAAAATCACGGAAAAGAAGAGGTCTCCATTTGTAAACCTGCATGGGGTCACCCCCAAGCTGCAGATGCACTTGAAAGTAGACATACAGCCTTGGCTGTGCTGCTATTCCTGGTCTTGACAAGAAGAGATCCCAACAAGCCCCCAAGTGTGCTTGCTCCCAGTGGAAGCCCCCCCCCCTCCACCAGCTCCAGGCACCTGATTCACCAAGGGACTGCAGTCTGTGAGCAGAGCGAGGCAGGATGGAGCTGGCAGGGGATGAGCCTGTGGGGCAGCCCCCGGGAGGGAAGGTACCCTCACCGAGCTGGCAGGCTGCACCCAAACCCGCACAGAGCACGGGCACAGGGCAGGCAGCCCTCCCTGCCTGCACCTGGCAGGCTATAAAACAGCCCCACAAGCTCAATCAAGAGTTTTACAACTTCACAAAGCACCATAATTAGCCTAATTATACAATGTTCTCTCAGAGAATTAAACAGAAATATAGTAATTGACTCGGTGCTGCTCAGAAGCACAAGAAAATCAAAGGCAAAATGCACATTAAAGAGTCAGAAACATCTCTTTAAAAGCGAGAGGATTTCCTGTCACACTGCAAACATCTAAAACTTCAGCAAAGCTGTTGCACCTGGTGCAACCCCACTGCAGGTCCCTGGCACTCCTCCTTCTCCCCCACCAAAGCAGGGGTAAGGCAGAGCCCCAGGACAGCTGCCTCAGGCACCTCCTTTCTCACTCGACAGCAGGACGGACAGACACTGCGTGCCAGTGCTCCGTTTCCTGCCTTTCATTTTATACAGTGACACTGCTTCTTCATCCAAGCAGTGGTTTTCTTTCAGCATTCACAGAGTTGGCCCATGCCTTGGTGGCACCACAGCATGAAAGCCCCTCCAGCCTGACCTTGCCTGTCACTGGCTCTGTCCTAACTTGCTGCTCGGGCTGCCGAAGCTTGGCTGTAAAGGAGACTCGAGCTTTGTGATTACAAATCATTTCCTCTCTATTTGTTGCCCTGAAATGAGATCTCGGTATCACCCTGCGTTTGGTGGAACAGCTTCAAGGGCAGACGTAAGGATGTGTTTGTGTGACAGGCAGAGCGGGCAGAAGCCTCCAGCAAGCTCATCTGATGCTACTCGACAGGGACTTTTGCCACACTTCAGTTGGAGGACAGGACTGGAGAGTCTGACACACAAGCAAGCGCTCAGTTTTGCTGGAAACCTTTCCATTCCCTGCCACAAAGCCCTGCCCGATCTTTTGCCTCCGAAGCCAACGTCTAGATTTCAGAAACCTGAACTGCAAGTGGAAATTCCCTGCAGCGCGTTGATTATTGCATCTCCTGCTGGCACTTGTGGCAAGGGGAAAAAAAGTCACATGGCTTTCTGGACACACATTTTGCTAAGGAGTCTTGCATCAGAGGGCAGAAGCCAGCAGCCAGGAAAATAACTCCAATTACGGTAAATAAATCCCCAAATATGTGACAATCTGCCTTTTAAACAGGAAACAGAGGGGAATAAGCAAAGGAAGACTCTGGTCTAAACATTGCTGCCACCAGCCTGAAGAGCCCAAGGAGCAAGACCCTGAAGATGCATCTGGGCCAAAAGTATTTCACCTGAACTTTACTGATGTGTCTCAAGATCGAGACAGTTTCCTTCCCTGAAAGGCGCCGACAGCTCCCGGCAACAGTGCCAACCTCCAGCAGTCCCAACTGCTCAGAGGAGAAACTCTGGAGGGTCAGCTGCCACCTCCGGACACGTACGTGTCCCTCAGGAGGCTCAGCACAGGAAGCCGCGTGGCTCCTGAGATAAGCAATGCAGGTATCTCCCCCTGCACCACTTCAACCCCTCATCCTGCTCACGTGGCCAAGGTCTGGGCTGCGCCTGGACACGGCGAGGAGAGGACATCGCTCAACAGCAGGTTAAATATAAAAGCCCTTTGCCCAGGCAACGATATCTAAGCACTTGCTCGCCGAGAGCCTCCATGTGAGCCAAGCAGCATGGGGAAGGACGGACACCAGGACCAGCCAGCCCTCCTCTGGATTTCCTCTCCTGATTACAACTCATTACAACTTACTCCCAAAGCAAATAAGAGCAGCAACGTGAAGGGAAGGATGAATTTAATGTCCAGTTCCTCCAAACTTAAGGCCTTGGGAAGCATTATGTGTTAACAGCACCTCACAAAGAGAGCACTACCCTGTCTCACAGGGAAACAGCACTGAGCACACAGCGACTGCCAGGTGCATGCTGGTGACCTCAGCACAGACACTTCAGTCCACACTTGCTATATGACAACCAGAGGCCCAGCACCCCAGAGAAAGTCAGTTCTGAAACCGCTCAACCTCCGTGCCCCAAGTGGGCTGTGTTCACGGTACAAAACTGAGCCCCCCAGGCAGGTGGAGGGACCTCGGGCTCCGCTCTCAACCCAGCACATGACCGCAGATGCTCAGCCTCCACAGGACACAAGCCCTGCAACAGAACATCTCCATCCACCTCCCAGTTGTGTGCCCAGAGCCGTCATGGCTCACGGAGCTGCCTGCTTGAAGGTGCCAGCTGGACGCTGGTGAAGCGCAGATTTACCGTGCAAAGAGGAGAATTAGGAGACCAGGCTTCAGTTCTGCTCCCCAGACAGGGGAAGATCAAGTTGCTGCTTCTCCTATCTATAGCCTGAGGTTTATTAAGCTTTTTTTTGTGCCTAATTTTAAAACTCCACCAAACCAAAGCAGCCGTCCGCAGCCCCGCTTTATTTATAAACTCAGACAAATGCACTGGACTCCCATGCGTTTGACTCCCAGTACCTTTTGTCTGCTCCAATGTGCAAGATGTGGTTAGAGCTTCATGAGAAGCCATTGAGATGTGGCTGCAGCAGAAGGGCGGCACATGGTTCCACTGAGCCTTTCTCTGATGCTGCAGTTAGCTCGTTCAGCAGAGCTGGGCCTGAGCATCAGAAACCAAACAAGAACAGTGGAGATGGTCAGGGCTGAGGTTCTGCTGAGGGCAGACACCACCAGCCTCTGCAATGTCTCCAGGGATATTTTAAGGGTTCACACTTTAGCTTGCAAGCCAGAGCAGCTGCGGTCAGTAAAGCGAAACACGCTCCATGCAGCGCAGGGCCGTGCGCAGTGGCACGATGGCAGCAGAATGGGCTGCTGGTTACAAAAGCATGGGCTGGTTTCAGGGGGTCCTTTGAGTTTGATGTGTCCTCTTCAGCCAGGCTGGGATGCTGAATACAGACACAAGAGGGGAAGTCCTGAGCTTGCTTAGACATTGCAGTTGATTTGCACTAACCTATGGATGATAGAATCAGACTGGTTTGGGTTGGAAGAGACATTTAAAGGTCATTTAGTCCAACCCCCTGCACTGAGCAGGGACATCTGCAACCAGAGCAGGTTGCTCAGAGCCCCGGCCAACCTCACCTGGGATGGTGCCAGGGATGGGGCAGCGACCACCTCTCTGGGCAACCTGGCCCAAGGTCTCACCACCCTCAGTGTAAAATATTTCTTTCTTCTCTCCAGTCTAAATCTCCCCCTTTGGGTTTCTTGTGTCTATCAAGATGACTTGGGTAAGATTAACATCTCAGAAGCTGGTGTAGGTCTTCAAGGAGCAAGCAGGACCATGCACGTTAGCAAACCCTTGCGAAGGCTGTAGTTAGCAGATACTCGCTGTGTAAGAGGAGTTCTCTGAGAATCAGGCAGACTATCTCCACACCCAGTGGTCTCTGCAGCACTGATCTACTCCACACTGCTCTGAAGATGCTCATGTAGCAGTAAAAAGGGGACAGAAGCTGCTCTGAATTTGCTGCAGAGTGGGATGTGAACCGTCCCTTTCCGCACAAGCCTCCAAGGTTCTTCAGCCAGCCCTACCTTGTGCAGAAAACCTGACCGCTTTCCACTCGAGAAAACAGACCCAGGAGGGCTGCAAACCGAAGCCCAGCCTGACCCTGCCTCACTGGCCGCCCTCTTGAACCCTCCCTCCCATCCCACACATGCTTTGGCAGTGGGACTGCTGCTCAGGCAGCAGGTCTTCCTCCTCATCCATCGGCCCTGGCAGAGCCGATGCCCTACAGGCTGGTCCCCCTGCCCTGCCATGACTTTCCTCTGGTGGAAACACAAGCCTCTTTTCCCCAGTCCTCAGCTAAAGCCGCACGTTTGGCCAGAACCGCCCCGTGCCTCTGTGCCCTGACTCTGCTCAGCCCCGGGGGATGCAACTTCATTCCCTACATGTGCTGAGGATGCACATATGGCAGCCCCCTCCCCTCTCCACTTCCACCTAAGCCCGACCTCCTGACAACCTCCACACGGCACAACGCGACCGGCCCGAGAGTGCCAGAAGGCATCCAGGTGCTGCAGCCTGATGCTTCACACCCGCAGCCAGGCAAATTTGCTGGGATTTCCGGGAGGTGTCTCTAGGGTGCCCCGTGCTGCTGCACCCCCACTTTGGTGCACGCTTGTTTGGAATGCGGGGCCATCGGGAGATGGGGGGCGGGGGGAGAGGGGAAGTTATTCTGGTGGTGGCCTATGAATAACATCCAGTGATTTATAGGAAGTATAATCCAATAATACAGTAAAATAAAACAGTGTGTCTGAGATGGGTTTGATTCCAGGAATTATAAAACAAATTATTAAAGAGAGAGAGAAAGAAAAAAAGCCTCAGAGAGGCCAGATCGGAGTAAATTGGGCACAGATGGGCTGGGAGGGGGTTTCTCTCTCTCCCCTCACCGAGATGCCCCTGCCGCAAGCACGGCTTCAATTAGTCTTTTCAGAAACCAGAGTTTTATTTCCCCAAATTACAGAATTAAAAAAAAATTAAAATTCTTGGAGTGTTTGTGGTTGGGATAAAGGGATCCAAGCTTCTCTGTACATTGGTTGTGCAGATGGCTACCAAACTGTTAAATGGGCCACCCCACAAAGGTCCTGTCCCAGCCCGAGTCCAGGATGGCCCCAAATGTTTGTAGTCACCTACGCCCCGTGACAGAAAGCTCCAGCAACTGCATATCTCTACCATGCAGAGTGCCCATCCCTCTCTGCCTCCTTCCCCTGGGTGGGTCCTCCATGCCCCATGGGTTTGAGGTCTACAAGAAGCTTTTTCACACCTTGAATGCTCCTGACAGGAGGCAGCCAGGAGGTCAGAGGGACCCTTGCTGGCTGCACACCTCCCTGGACAACAGGGAGAGGAGGAAGATGCCGTTTGATGCTGAACAGCAGGGGAAGCACTTCATCTGGGAATTCTTTGGCTTCCTCTGTCAGAGAAAAAACAGATCCAATCCATCTCCCAAGGTCTTCCCAGTGCTGCCTGGCTGCAGAGGCAGCTGAGACCAGCTTTGGCATGGCTGGTGCTGCCCCTGGGGACAAGCACAGCTCAGCTTCCCACGCTGGGCACAGACCCACGGGGCTCTGCCCGCACTAACCCAAGCCCTGCCTTGAGCACATGCTGCAGGGTCTGGGTAGCTGAGGGCTGCAGCAGCGACCTGCGTGGGAGGAGGCTGTGAAATGCCACGTGCTGCTCACAGCTGGCTGGTTCTGAAACCAGTTTAAACACCCCAGTGCACCCCAAAAAAAATCAGCCTGGCAGAAAAGGATATGGTGACCTTGCACAGTTTGATTTACCAAAGCAAGGCAGGGGCTAAGAGACAGAGATGTGCAGGGGGACACATCACAACTGCCATATGGGGGACACACAGCAAGGCAGGACACCCCTGAGGGACCACCACAGCAAAAGAAAATGAGTAAGAAGCAAAGAGCAGCAGATAATAAACTGTTACACTCGAGTCTCCAAACTCCCTGCTGCCTCACTGTAGGAATCGGGACAGATAAAGCCTAATCCACAGTGAAAGCAGGAGAAGCTGAGGCTGAAACGGGGCAGGAT
This sequence comes from Ceryle rudis, assembly GCA_033439905.1. Classification (NCBI taxonomy): domain Eukaryota; kingdom Metazoa; phylum Chordata; class Aves; order Coraciiformes; family Cerylidae; genus Ceryle; species Ceryle rudis. The sequence goes on from JAAGNO010020035.1 coordinate 6,472, forward strand.
AGGTGTTTGGTGTAAGCCTGAGGAAGAGGGAGGAAAAGTGTTTATTACAGAATTTGACTGTTCAAATTTCCTTTACCTCAATACCTGAACCTGTGATTAAAAGCCTGTGTTCATAGGCATAAAATTTTGTAACGTTCCCCACATGAAGACTGTTTTGCAAGCGACACTGCCCCACAACTCCTAGCACCACTGGATCCCAGCATGAGGGATTCATTAGATACCAGACATGGGGCAAGTAAGCAAGTTTACGAGTTTCTCAGGAGTAGCCAGAGCTCCAGAGACCTGGAAATGCATGGGGAGGGAGGGCGGGAGCAGCTATCCCCAGGGACAACTACCCCCAGCCAGCAGGGAAGAGAGGCTCTCCGGCAGACCTCCCTCCCTGGCCCCAAAGCCGCAGATCTCCTCCTGCTACCGAGAGCTCGCAGCTGAAGGTCAGACAGGCCCGTGCTCTGGGAAGGGCGCAGACACGCTCTGATCCCAGATTTGCAGAAGGATTTCAGTAGGAGGAGATCTCTGAAGGTCATTTGGTCCAACTGCAAAGTTAGATCCAGCTCTACAGAGCTGACGCAGCCAAACTCTGACTACGGTGAGCCCAGCTCCCCAGTAATGCTTCCTGGCAACTGCGGGATACGGGCAGGGTGGGACTGCTCCCTGTGCCCTCTCAGCCTCCCACATGCTCGCAGGGGTGGATCAGCCCCTGCACACCCGCTCCCGCCGCTGCCCATGCTACTGCAACCCAGGGACGTGACTCATGTGCTGGGAAATGGAAACCTGCACCTTCCCGACAGCCGTTCCTGCCACACGCTCCAGCCAGTGCTCTGCCCACAGCAACCCACACGCCAGGGAAGGAGCCAACACCCTTGCTCCATGCTGGGCACTTGGTAACTCAGCAAACATTCTTGCTTGCCTTTTAAACTCCAGGCCCTTTGCTTGTTTTGTTTTGGTTTTTTTTATTTTTTTCTTTTTTCCCTTCTGCACCCAGCTCTTCTCAATATCACAGCGTCGGCACCGAGCCCAACCCAGGCTGTGCCAGCACTCGGCACACGAGCACTCGCAGACCACCAGGACATTTGCGCTGACAACAGGATTTGCTTTGCCAACAATATTCTCAGCAATATTTTAGGGTCACCAGAGCAAGAAGCCCTCAGGGGAACCCCTGAAGGGCGCCAGGCATCAGATGGCAGCCGCGGTGCCATCCGACCTGCAGGTGTTTCATGAATGCTGCCACCTGCTCGGCAGTCCCAGCAGGAACGGGTTCGCTTCCTTCTGAGATCCAAAAGCTGGGAGCTCCCCGTACAGGGGGCAGAAAACTCAGAGAACTTTTATTTTTCACGTGAGATAAGAAGAACTCCCTGTCACTCACACACATTCACAACTCAGCTCTGGATGGAAGAGCAGAGTCCGGTGGTCTGAGAACTAGGATTGTTTCCAGCCCTGTCACAGGGGTTTGCTGGACGGCCCAAACTAAACTCTTCCTCTCTCTACCACCCACTCCCATCTGCAGCACAGACACCCCTATTAATATACCCACTGGCGGGCCAGGCAGAGGCATTTGCTCATAATCATCCAGTACTTTGCAGCTCCAAGATAAACACATCGTCGGTGGCTGGCACCTAGCAGGCGGGAGGGCAAGGCTGCCTCCCTGGCAGGATTGGCAGCTGCCCTGGGGCTTCCCCCGGGAGGGGAGGGTGCCCACGAGGCTGGCGGGGCAGCAGGCACGGCACATGGGAGCCGCTTCCCCGCCCTCCAGCTGACGTTGCTTTGCTCCATCAGCTGACCTCGGCCACTAACCGCCAGTCTGACGAGCGGCCAACTGGCTCACGAGGGGAAAATCTTCCAACAGCAGCTCTTTGGGGCTCAGCCTGATACACCCACATGACGGCTTTGACTGAAATCCATCAGCCGGAGACCCCCATCTTTGGGATCTAAATGCCGTGTGAAACATGGCACGTGTATGCATGCGAAATGCTGCTTCCTCCCCCGCAGGGAGCACAGCCCCATCCCTGCTCCTAGCCGTGCAGCGCAGGGTCACCTGGGTACCTTCTGCTGTGTGCACGTCGAGGAACCACAGGGAGAAACATGTTCCCTGGAACCATCATTTCAATCTCAGTGGAAGAGACTCTGGCTTGGTGGCATCTCTGCCGATCAAGACGCTCAATTCAACAAGGACCATGTACAGCCATCTGGGCAGATGGAGGAGGTGAGGGGAGGAGAACGACTAATACTGGATCTGCTTTGTTCTCTAGGTGCCTTCATATGGGGCATGACCTCCAGCCTGGCCTTTCAGAGAACAGCATCACATCACCCATCCACCCGCAGAGACACGAGCAGTCACAGACAATGCCACTCTCCCAACAGCCAAGGTCTCCAAGATCCTCCCAGCCCTGCTGGTGCCAGCACAGGCCCAGGGTAAACACTGGGAAGGCAGCACCATAAAGCAGAGCCTCCCTCCTGTGCTGATGACTCATGCTCCAGGGAGCTGATGCCTCCTCACACACCTCAGCCAGCTCCAGCCAGGCCCAGCCAAGGTCCCTTTGCTGACCCTACTACCCACGTCAACACCCCCAGGCATCCAACCACCGCTTCATTTCACCATCTGTCTTCAGTTGGTGAGTCCCTCCCATCCTCCACTACATGAGCAACTCGCCCATACAGAGAAGAGTCGATCCCCAGCCCAGATCCCCTACAGCAGCACGCGGTACCTTTGGGCTGGGAGTTGTACACTGCGAACATGTTGATTGCCACGAGCTGGAGCATGCGGGTGCTTCCGATGGGTGGGGGGCTGTGCTGCAGCAGGACCTGGAACTCCCTCAGGACCTCCTCGGCCACCGCAGGGAAAGTCTCCATCCTGCAGACAGAGAGAAAGTCTGTAGAGTGCAGGCTATGCCCACAGACACAGGGTGGTCAGTTGGCATAGCTTGCTCAGTGTCACCTCTCCTGGGAAAGTGACCCCCTGGGTGCTGTGTCCTGTCCAGGAGCCGTGGGGAATGAAGGTGCTGGCTGCGACGGAGACAGCAAGGAGCCTTCCTTAGAGAGGGCAGCGAGGGATTGCACTGTGACTGACAGGCAGCATTCCTCTGGCAGGAAAACACGGCCTTTATGAGTCATTTCTGACCAACCATTTTTTTCTACTGACTTCTACCAGTCTGGGAGAAGTGCCAAGAGGCCAGCAGCTCACTTGGACCAGGAGCAGCCCATGGGACTCCCGAGAAACCCAGGCTGCAGCAAACTGCACACACTGGTGCCACATTGCGGATGTGGCAATTCCAGTGCATTGAATGTTGGCCAGAGCGTGCTTCCTCCAGAGCAGTGCCTGTCCCCAGGCTCCTCGCTGCAGGATCAGATCCCATGGCACCAAGCCCCATCCCCTCAGGCTACATTGCTCCCTGACACTGTGATTGAGCCCCTAAACTTCATCACTTAGAGCCCCACAGGACAGGGACTCGCAGACTAACAAGTGGCCTCATCTAGCTGCTGGAAACATCAAAGCTGGAGCTGGTCCCTGCAGCGCAGAGTGCTGCTGTCGCTCATCGGGACCCGGCAGCCGGCGGCCGCAGTGCCACGGCCGGGGATGGGCTGTGCTTTCAACACCGCTCACAAGCGCCCACAGAAATCTGACGCATTGATCCTACGCTTCATCTGGCATCGCTACAGGAATTAGCTGGGGTTATTTACCAGAGCTGTTGGATCCTCAGCAGCCTCCCAACAGAAGTGGGGTCAAAAACTGACCTGGGGCAAAAAACTGAGCCGTTTGCAAACAACATAGTCAATTCACAAAAATGACTGTCCACAGCAGCCCTCCCAAACGCAGTCCTCACCTGGTACCCCATGAAGACTACTTTATAACTAAGCAGCTCCCCAAAACCTTGGAAACTACTGGCAAAGGGAGAGGGAAGGTCCTCCTGTCCCATTGCTTCTCCTGAGCTTGCGGTGTTACTTCTTGCTCCTGCCCTAGAAAAAGCCACAGCTAGACCCAGTAAGAATATCTGTCTCACAGCAAGTGTCCGCTCCAGTTCCCAGTGACATTGTACTAATGTGCCCACACGGGAGCAAAGGAGCCAAAATCCTCAGCGGGTGAGGCATCTGGAGCCAGGGCAGGCAAGCTCAGGGGCCTCCGTAGCAATTTCCTCTATCTTCCCCCGAGAGATTCAGATCTAGTGATATCAGCACGCTACAGGCTGGATTACAAGCCACTTCTGGTAACCCACATGGGCAATTCTGCTGGGCTTCCCCAACAGACTTTCAGGACAGTAACGGGCTCTATTTTTAAAGCCAGAAATGGCTTTCTTCTTAACTGTATTTCACGGGTGCCTTTCAACAACTGGTTCTGCCCAGCAGCAGAGGTACCCCCTCCCTGGGCACTGTTTGCTGGAGCAGTTTAAAGTCTCTGTTACCTTCCCCAAACACAGGCTGTAACAAACAGACCCCTTGTACTTTGTAGCTGTGCAGAAGAGAGCAGCTCAGCCGGTACAAAAGCGCTGCTCCCCCTGAAAGAGGCAACTTCCCTGGGTTTGGGGCACAGCCAGAGAATGAGAGCAAACTGATTGCTTCTAAAGACTTCCTAATTTTGAGAAATCTCAGACCACATCCAGCATATCCAGCAACATCCTCCTAGGGCAGGCGGGACACTGGGGATGGAGGAGCCCTTTGCAGGATGGGTTTTTAGCAAGGAGATGAAGATTATTGCCATGGAATAACAACAAGGAGCAAGGGCTTCCTCAGCCCCACCAGCTGTGCTTTGATACCGCAGCACATCTGGAACGGCATGCAGTAACCCCACTGAGCTCTGAACCAGCAGGTCAGGAGCAGAGCGGAAGCTTTTAATAAATTGCTTACCTGTGGTTTCAGGAGCAAGAGTCCAACTAGGACGACAACATCATATTTTCCGTACTTTTTACAGATAAATCACTGAAGTTCCTGCCCAAAGAGGACTCACCTTTTACCTATTTTAAGTGCGGAAGCTGTTTAGCAGGGCTGGATGAGTTTCTCTTCCTGTGTCAGTCTTACTTTCTAGTTCTCTACTTCAGGGGATATTCTACCATTAAACATACTTGGGTTTTCTAAATGACTGCCCTGGGAAGCAACTGCCTCAAAACTCTGTATCTTCATTTCACAAAAGTCTCAGGAGCCAAACGTGCAAGCAATCTCTGCTACATCCCCATTAATCCCTCTGCTGGCACACGTTCAACCGGAGCTGGGCCGTGAGCACAGCCCCACAGAGCCGAGGACCAGCAGCTCCCTGGATGCTCTGCCCTCCGGCACAAACGTGCTGCAGTTACCAAACCTTTTGTGGGTCCTTGCAGTTTTCCTCCTCTTTTCCTGCGGGCAGGAGGACATCCAATTCTGCCTCCTCGCTGCAGGCCGGGCTGCTGCCCGCAAGCAGATAATCAGTGCCTCGTGACTCGGAGAGAGATCAACAGCACCGGCAGTGAGCAGATTGCTCTTCTCCTCGCCCTCAGACTCTTGGATTGACAACAAATTGGCCAGCACAGCTCCCGCTTCCCATTGATTTAGGAAGGGTCCAAAGTCAAGCACATGCCACTCCTGACTGGTGACCCCAGAAAACATGCTGGAAGGAGCAACCGCTGAGGTTTCAGGCTGCATGGCAGGATCAGTGCTGTGTCCTGCACTGCTGTGCTTCCCTGCTCCGGGAGGGAAAGGGGACAGGCCCAGAGGCAAGGAACTGCACATCTGAGTCAAAAAAACAACAGCAGGGACAAGTTGGCACTTTGCATCCACACTCCGTTTACTTAAGTGGCCTGGAAAAGGTCTCTCAGCCCTGTAACATGTAGCCAACAGTTCCATAAGAGACTGAAGGAGCCAACTGAGCTCATGAGACTACATCTGCTTCTGAGGCACTGGCAGGCTCGAGCTGAGACCACCGTTGCCAGAGACTGTCTGGACCCACACAAGTCTCCACAATAGCCACCCCCATCACCTGACAGCAATGGCCAGGCCAGACCCGGAGCAGGGACGGTTCCATGGGCTGCGAGGCTGAGCTCTGCTCTCTGGGTCAGAAAGATGTCCCCCAGGCCAGGATCTCAGCCCAGGCCTGAATGAGGCTTGATTTGTTTCAAGGGTGGCTGTTCAATTATTTGAAACCAGTTTCTGACAGGTGTTGCCAAGGGCATTTTTCAGAAACCAGTTCCCACAGCCGGGGCAGCTCCCAGCTACAGGCTTTCACTGAAATGGCAGCAAGGAGATGAAGGGCAACTCTTGTCTCAACATGCTCTGGACAGCGGCTTTCAGCCACCACACGGTTCTGACTTGATGGCTTTGTGCTCCTCACAGGCAGCAACAACCGAAAGCCCCCCAGGGCTGCCTCTCCACCGGTTAAGAGTTGGGTGGGGGAATGGAAGAGAGGGGCTAAACCCAGAGATTAAAGGGGAGGGAGCTCGGTTAGGTGATGGAAGAGAGAGCAAACAGCCTCTAATCTACGTATCAGCCATCCGAGCTCAGCCTCTGCCAGAGGGTCCCAATGCACAGGCAGGACTGGGCTGGAAGGTGGGGGAAGAAAAAGCCCAAAGAATAACCAGTGTGCATCAGAGGGCGGGTAAGGAGAATAAGAACCAGGAGGCTTGGCCTGTAAGAATTCACACCCTGTGCCCTCAGCTCCAAACACAGCTTAGTTGCTAACAATATTAAATTCCAAAAAGACTTGTAATGTAGGAAAATAAAATAAACATCCTGCACACTTACCCAATCCTGGTAAACAGCTTCCCATGGGCATGGAGAAAACTGAGGATGAACCTTTTGTTCAGCTGCATGGGAAGAAAAAAAAAAAAAAGAGAGAGAGAGAGAGGAGAAAACAATTAAACTCTCTCCTATTTCCTGTGAATTAAGAATGTCCCCAGTGACAGAAGAACCTGGCCTGGATGCTGGGGGTGGCACTGGAGATGGGAACCAAATGGACATGCCCAAACTCTTACAAACATCATGCAAACCGGCAAGTGCCAAACAGCTGGAGCCGGAGCAGGGAGAGGCGGTGGAGACACAGCACCCTCTGCCGGGTCCTGTGCAGGGCTGCCTGCCCCCGGGCACCCGCACCCCGCAGCTCTCCTCCTCTCCTCCTCCAAGGTCTCCTCCTCCACACCCTGTGAGCTCGAAGCACGGTGCAAAAGGATCCCCCAAAGGCAGCCTTTCCCACCAATGGAAAACAAAAACCCAACCACCAAACACCCAACAGAAGCAACTTGTTCAGTGCTCCACGACTGTAGCAGAGGCTGAGCAGCATCTGGTCGAGGCGGAAAGGAGCGGGATGTCCTTGCCAATGCTATTCTGCAGAGCAGCCAACACCGCAAGTCCAGCAGCAAAGCTAGAAGTGCTTCTTTGTGCCCTACCAGGAGCAAGGGTGCCTTGGGGTGACGCTGCACCCCTTCGTTTAGCTACAGCCTTAATCAATTTCAGAGAGGGAGCTGGTGTTCAGATGTATTGCAACAGCCTCTCAAAGCCCATGGCAGCAGTGCCGAACTACCAGAGCGACGCGAAGCTATGGGGATACAAGGGGAACTGGTGTGAAGGTAGCTTCCTGCTCTGCCTAGGTCCAGGAACACCAAAATCGGACATGAATAATGACTTACTGCTGATCCAAGCCACCTCTGCCCACTCAGCAGAGCTCTGGGCTTTCCCAGTCCTTATCTAAAGGGCTTTGAAGAAGGCTGTGGGTGGGTAAGCAGTCACTCTGCCAGGGCCTGGAGATGGCTGTGTCACATCAGGAGTGAACTGGCCTCACTCCTACCTTCTCCACAGCAACAGTCTTTCCTCTCACGCCTGCACAGCCTCAGCATGGTGAGAAAAGCCAGGCTCCAAGCACCGCGTGGGGAGACACTGACCAGGAGCCACCTAGAGAACCACCGCTCTGCTCCCGCTTGTTTTTATACCTTGAATCTCTCTCTAAAAGTCAGCGACATCACTTCCACTTACAGGGGGGATCAGAGGGGCAGAGAGAGGATGAGATTTCCAGGCAGGGCTGCAGCAATGCCCAGCCAAGAGCTGGGCACACGAGAAGATGCAACACAGGCACCAACCGGTGCCTCCCAGCAGCACCAAGCTCCCTGCCAGGCCTGGCTGCAAGGGACAGTTATCCCAGGCAGCCCCAGCTCTGGCATGACCTCCCACCCTCACTTGCTGATCCCTTCGGCTCATGCCACGACTTCTGCCAGCTGCTCGGCGAGGTGCGATTGCTCGGTTAGGTGTAATTAGCCCGGGCTGCGTTCCCGCAGGACCCATGCAGGAGAATGATGCCCTGCTGCAGAGTCGCTCCTGGGCCATGTGCGAGTTTCAACATAAAACCTGTCTCATAAAACAAGGCAGACCAATTAAACTGGCCCCTGCAGCAAGGGGTTCTTGCTTACTCACTATTTTACTGCTGCCCTAAAGAGCCCTTTACACTGGAACGCGACTTTATTTGCCACCATTTTATTAACTCTGCAGATGAAACCCAGAGGAGACTGGGGAATACTGGGACAGCACAGCAAAACCCTTATTCGCTCTGCCAGCAAAGTTTGGATATAGCTGCTTCTCTGCCATCCTTCTTAGGGCACCGAGGTAGCTCAGAGCTTGACACCTTAACATCTTTTTTTTTTTTTTTCCGTAGCTTGTGGCGGTAGAAAGCTGGTTTGTAACCAGCTCTGTGGCTCCAGCTGCAATCCCATACCCCGACAGGGACCCTGCCTAACCAGTCTGAGCCCCTAGCTCAGGCGCAAGAGCTCTGTGGGGCAGCGGGCCCCACAGCAAGCCCATGTGCTGCTGCTGCTGCCTGCAAGAGCTGGATGAGAGGGTCCATGCTCTGTGCTTTTCAATGGGACATGTGGAAACGAGCAGGAGGAGCTCGTGGCCTGACCCATCTCTGCTGGCAACTCTGTCACTTTGTGAGGGAAAGAAGAAATTGGGATGGAAGTTTTTCTCCAAGGTCCACATTCACCCACAGTCCCTGGAGCACTCACCCTGTGATCCACCCCCCACTTTCCTGGCAGTGGGGGAGTACCAAAAGTCCCCCCCTTGAACGGGAAGTGACGCCCACACCCGTCGGGGACATGCCCAGAGTGTTCCCACAGAGACACCCAGCTCTGGAAGGGCTCTCACCAGGACCTCAGCTTTGCCCCCAACTTCTCAGAGCGTTTCACATTGAGCCTTTTCACTCATAATCCCAAGGGCTAACCATTCACACTCCACAGGAACCAGTGCTGAACTGGGACATAGATATATGCATAAATATATGCATTTATATCTATTTTTTTAAAGGAAGCAGGTTACACACCTCTAGAGGAGAAGCATTTTTCATACCTCTTGCCAACCTGAGCAAAAACCCAGCAAGCCCAGGCAGACACCTGTGTGCCCCAGCACTGTGGCATCTCAAGCAGGCACCTCTCAGGCTTCTTTCATTACTTTTTCTCTCACAGCCTCAAGGTTTTGATGAGTTCATCACTTAACTTTGGACCTTTCATCTCCAAGTTCACGCTAAGGCCATGGGCTGCTTTGACTGGGCTTTTCTCTGAATGACTCTTTCTCTAGTGACTCACCTGTCCCTCAGTCTGCGGGAGCCCTGCCTACTCCTCCCATGAAACGTTGCTGCTCACACTGAGAGGGAAGCAGTGACTTCCACTGTTACCTGCTGTTCTGCAGTTGCTCAATGGAGGGGACACTTGCCCAAAGCCCTGCTGGTGTGCTCGCTACCCCCTGACGGTGCCAGCACAAGACTGGCAACAACTCCTTCCCTTCAGCTCACTCACTGTGCTGTGCAAGGGTGGCCACGTCCAAAGGTTTCCCAAAAACGGTGCTTGGACCAATGTCAGGAGGGCAGGAGAAGAACAGGCTCCCTGAGCACTAACAACATTGTCCCTTTCAGGGAGCTTTGCTCCTTGGGATGGGGAAGCAAATCTGGCTGGTCCCAGCTGGTCGCTTGGGAAGAGCCCACCAAGTAAGGCTTATACAACAACAAAACTATGTCAAAAAATGGATTTTGGCCCTTCTAGTTGAAAAGTGGGCATCACAGATATGGAAGTTATGAGCATATAGTGAAGGCATTAGTTATAAAAACAAACCAGCTGTCAAGAAGAAGAAGGGGTCCCTGCACACAGTAGTGCCTGAAGCTGAAAACAGCTGTTTCGCCTGTCATGAGTCAGCATGTGCAGACAGACTAAATCCACCTGGGAAGAGGCAACCTCACCAGAGGAAGCAGCCCACTGCTGCTTGGGGAGCATTCACACACCGCACCGCCAACCAAACTGGATTCGTTACCATGGAAGAAATCAACAGTGACTAACAACTGCTCGCAGAACAGCTCAGCGCAGAGATAGCAACGGTCCTGGAACAGCCAGCTCAAATCACCGAGAGGCCGTGAGGAGTACGGCCTGACAACACACAGAACAGAGGCAGCCAGACAGCTTCAGGAAAGGTTTGTCATGTCTTGAGCCAGAAAAGAAGAAAGCATGGCCCAACCTCAAGAGGCCATGCACTGATCAAAAAGAGTTGAAAACAGTGTCTCCCACCCCAGTACAGAAACACCGGAGGAAAAGGGGTGCCACAATCCAGGCTGGGAAGCAGAGCCGCTGCGCTCGAACCCAGCGCCGACCCACAGCGAGGAGTGCACAGAGCTTTGGCACCTGAGCATCAGCCCCAGCTGTTGAAGGAGGCACCAAATAAGGGAAGGATTCTGGAGCAGTGACTCCTGGGGAAAAAGCATTTCAAGTTAAAAATTGTTACTTCAGGTTTGGAAGTAAATTTCAGGATCTGGTCTTTATCAAGCGAGGCAAACTTTCTTCAACATCAGCAAAGCATCTGTGGAGCAGAAAGTGGTGTCAGAGTCAAAATAGGCTGCAAAAGACAAGTCCATTAATCAAGAGACCAGATGCAAAACTGCCTGTAACAAAACGCGCCGTCTCCACCGGAGTGGAAGGGACTGGAGCACAGCGGGATGTTCTCCTGAGCCTAGGGTCTCCTCAGTGACAAGGGGCTGGGATACAGACCACAGAGCCACACAGCTCTGCTCCAAAACACGTATAACACTCATCCCAAATATTTTCAGGGTTTCTTGGGCAGCCAGGCTTTTCCAGGCACAGCCTTCTTGCTGAGCACTGTATGAAATAACATCCAGGCACCCAAACCATGTCACATTCTCACTCCAAGCTCAAGGGCTAGATGTACCACATTAACTATTCAGATTATTCCTCTCTTCCTCAGGCAGCTCCTTCAGAGCTTCACACTACCCCGTCCAACAGCAGCAGTGAGCCCCACTACCCCCCCTGGAGACAGCCGTACAAATACGATGCTGGACCTTTATCCCATTCCAACGCAGAGCCGCAAGGCACAGCTCTGGCTGGTGATCTCCACGGCAGTATCTCACTGAAATAACACCGAGCTCTGACACAGCGCTTCCTGAAAAGCCCAGGATGCCGCAGTGGACTCGACCGGCGAGATACCAGGAGGAGGTTTTTACTGTTTACAGGTGCAATCGCCACAAAGAGCTGGTGGAAAGCATTTTGTGCAAATGGCTACCTACGTAAAGGAGACCAGACAAAAGGGCTATTAAGATTGTCTGGCATTTTTGCAGTATTTACAAGGTACCCACGGAGCTGTGGGCAAATTCCAGCTGGGGTGATTACCATGCTCATTCCTCTTCACACACCACCTGCAACCACAACTGGGTACAGAGCTTGCCTTGGCTGCTTCTTGCCATGTGTTCTAGTGCAGGTTTCTGTTTGGCAGGCACAATCCTGCCCTGAAATAATTTCTGTAGCATTAGAAGCCATTTCAGTGGAATCCTGATACTTATTAGGCATTGCATAAAAGTAAAATCCAGTTTGCTGTGACGCAGAAGAAAGAGTGAACCCTGATGTATTGTGGCCTTGAGACTCATAAAATTAATCTCCAGGTAAAGAGACCTCGAGACACTCCTGCAGCTTCCCAATCTTTTGGACTGCAGCAGCTACGGCTCCAGGACACATCTCATGGCTCTGAGAGTTGCAAGTCAGCAAACGAACAAGAGCAGAAATGGCATTTAGGAAGCCTCCCCCAGCAAAACCAATGAGCTTTTGATTTTTCCCTTCATCACTGCAGGGAGCAGGTGAGATGAGAAACATAAGGAAGAAAATTGTACACTTTACTAAAGTAAAAAAAAAAAATAAATCAAGTAGTGATTGATTCGACCGACTCTGAAACATCTGACCTGTAAATAAATTTAACATTATTTAATAACAAATTTATTACTGGAAATTTCTATTTAAGGAAAACAGGTCAAATAGAATGTTTATATGCATGTTATTTCCTTTTCAATCAAACTTGTATCTAAGTTTGGTTTCTCTGAATTAGTAATAGACAACATTCTTGAAAAAAATGTTACCATTAAATAGATCAAAACCAGATTAAGTAACCTCTTAAAAAACAATCTTTAGGGACTCTTGCTGAACTGGATGGAAAGAGGTTGGTAGACTCACTAGCAACATTTTTAATCAATGAACTGAAAGCAAATTCTGCTGTTAAACCGCCTGTGACAGCAAGGAACGATGGCTACAGCGCGTTCACACGAGGTTATTGTCATCGCTTATAAAATCTGGGGGTTTCCAGCATCGAGTGTCATGTTGTGCATCTGGGATCACGTAAAGTTAAGTCTCCAGGAGACTGTGCCTGAGGCAGCTTCTCCAGAAAGGCTCTAGGGATTACAGCGGCCGAGTTCCCAATGCAATGTCCGGTTAAAAGGGTTAACGTGTCCCTTGGATGTACAGGCAGAGAGCCGGTACTGGACAGCACGTTTACATCTATATACGGCGCTGGCGAGGCTGACACTGAAATGCCGCGTCCAGTTCTAGTGCCCCAATTTTTAAGAGGATGCTGAAAAATTGGAGAAGGTCCAAAAAAAGTGATTCAAAGGCTAGAAATGATGTCTCGCAGTGAAAAACTTAAACAGCTCAATCTGTTTAGTGTATCAAAAAAGACTGGGAGGTGATTTGATTGCAGGGTGCAAAGTGCCTCCGTGGTACTTAAGGGCTCTTTACACTCACAGGATAGCAAAGCACAAGAACAAACTGGAAATAAGGTATAAGTGTTTCAGAACCAGTGCAATTAGCATGGGAATGAACTCCCCAGGAAAAGGGTGGATTCTCAGGACTGGATGTCTTTCTGGAAGTTTTGCTTTAGCCAAACACAAGTTATTTGGCTTCATACAGGAGTAGCAGGATGAAATTTAAGGACCTGCGATATACAGGAGATCAGACTACATGATCTAATGGTCCCTGCTGGCCATAAACTCTATGAATCTATGCAAACATGCCAGAGAGTCCTCAGCTGAGATATCAAGTTAACTTTCAACACAAAACTTTTCACAAATTGGCTCCGGTGCTGCAGGTCGTTTAAGATACAAGCTCAGCTCTTCAAAGCTACATCTGGTCAAGCACTGAAAGCGCGATGACCCAGGCAGAGCTGGCCCTTCGGTGTCCAGCAGGTGAGGGGGAGGCCACGGGCTGCACAGCGAAGCAGCCCCGACCAGCAAAAAGCAGCTTACACTCAGACACATATTGTTTGCCAGGAGTAAACAGCATCCCCTTCCTGCAATAGAAAGCCGACACCGAGAAACATGCAATGAGTTCTGGTCCTAAGAGAGCTCCTATTAGTGTAGCTCAGGGTGCTATTGGCCTTCTTCACTACTCCAGAGTAGATTATAAATGGGGTTAACAAAGGAAGGATGTAACATGAGAAATTAAGAAGGGTGAAGACTGAAGAGATCTAAGCCTGAAAGGCTTAGGATGGAGTTACAACAGAGAAGACATTTGGACAGCAGGCCGAGCAGAGGCAGAGCTTTCCAGAGGGATCACAGCACCATCGCACGCAATCTCCGTGCTCCCGCTCTCCCAGCCACGCTCACCGACAGGGATAACGGGAGCCGCTTGCAGCCAGCCTCTGCCCCAGGCTCCCAGAGCCCGGAGGTAGCTGTCCGCCCTGCTGCATTCCTGGGGTACTTCTGGAGCTTTCACCTCTACCTGAGCAGTGTAATGCACAGGGCATGAAGACATCTCCCTCTCCACTCTGAATTACGCAGCAATGAAATCTGCTGGGGAGGAAGAGTAGAGCCAAGGACAGAGGAAATGACACAGATTCCAGCAGGTTCCACTCCCTGATCCTCCGGAAGGAAGTTTCTTTCCTAATACCCACCTCCACAGTGGATACAAAGCCTGTCTGGAAATGGCTCATTCAACGCTGAAGAGAAATAAACATTATCCATGGCAGAATTAAGAGGTTTGGCTGTGGAATATGAGGTGCCCATCCCAAAAAGTGCAAAACAGACAGCAGAAAAAGTTGACCTGGGCCAACTTCAGACAAAGATCAAGGTTACACTAACAAAAAAAAAAAAGCTCAAGAGAAATCACTGTCCACAACCTATACTCTGCTCTGGGAAATTTCCCAGCCCTGCTATTAGGCATTTTACTTCCTTTACCAGTACTGCCAGTTCTGGCAGTATTCTCATCTGAAGTGCAAATTCTCCCTCCCAACATCACTCTGCAGTGCCTGGATCATCAAACCCGCTGCCACGAGAAAGGACTAATGTGCAGCAGCAGGAGGGGGTTTGGTTACACACAAATCCCTGGCTGATCAGCACCAGCAGGAGAGGAAATGAGGAAAGAGTGACTGACAGGGAAAGGCGGTTTCTGGATGATTGTACTTGGGTTCAGAGTATAAGAAGTTTGTTGGAACTCAAAGTCTCACTCCCCTCACCACAGCCTCTCTGAGCACTGGGATATAACTGAGCTCCTCACACAGGCATAACTCATTGATGTCCTTATAGTGTTCCCACCTCTGATCCACCACGATACTTCTACACACATTAGCACCAGATGCCTGTTACCGGAAGGAGAACATGTCGGTGTCTCTCCCCTCCAAGTAACATTAGTCCCTGCCTTGTTCTTCACAGTTAAATAAAACCACCAACATGGTCTAAAAAGAAAAGGAAAAAAAAACACCCAAACAATAAAAAAAATGAACCATCTTCTGGAAACTCTTACCAATATCTCAGCCTTCACTTTCTGGGTAGTGACAAAAGGTCAAGTTGTGCTGGGAAGCAACATGTGGGTTCTACACGGGATGCGTGCACAGGCTAAATTGGTAACCAGGCTCTGCGAGCTCTGCTGAGCTCCAGGAGCTTTAGCGGAACAGCGCTGAACATCCACAGAAGATCATGAGCCCGGGCAAGGTGCAACAGCACTTCTGGTTGGATTGCTAACACAGGAACTGCAGTCGAGAAGGTTTTAATCAGCAGTTTAAAGTAAAAAAAGAGTTTATTAGAAAATTTATGTGCAAGCAGGGAGGGTGCACAACTGGCAGGCAAAAAAGCCAGTGCTAAGCTGCATGGCTGAATGTCACGTCTCAAACCCAGAGAGGCTAGGAGTGTGGTTTTAGTGTTTAACCAGCTTCAACTGCAGCCTGGCACTCTTTTACTTCCTCCGCAGAGCAGTCTTCTCACTGCTAGGGGAAAGAAACCAACCTTACCACGTGAAACAAAACGGCCAGAGTAAAAATAAAGCCCAAAGGTGGTTTGGTGACCGAGGTCATATTAGGAGGCAGAGTGCTTGCAGGCTGGGGAAAGCACTCAGAAATACACTGCCAACCAAGAAAGAGATGACAGAAAAGGAGGCAGGGCAGAGAATTGAGTCCAGCAGTAAAGAGACCGAGAAGCCTCTTTCACACACCACCAGTTCCCCCGTGCTCAAAACAGTTTGTAAACTGTTTCCTAAATACAAAGGAAAAAAAAAAAAAACCAGACCTAGTCCTGACCTCCACAAATGAGTAACCAAACCCAACAGCTTCCTGCAAGCTTGTGGGGGTGAAGAAAGGAGGCTGCCAGGGCAGGACAGAGGGAACTCAAGGTTTCTCCCTCTCGAGTCCCGCTTTGGGCACAAAAAAATAACAATGCAGCACCTCTTGCTGATTTTTCATGTGGGTGGCCGAAAGGACAGAAGCAAGGAAGGGCAGCCTTTAGCTGGCTGCTGGCACCTCACATTCCCACCCCAGGGAGCTGCTCCACTCGTTTCTGTGCCACAGGGGAGGCTCGGCAGAGGCTGGCAGCCCTGCAGAGGTGCAGAACAAACACAGCAACAGGCAGCAGGCTGGAGGGGAAGCGCTGTCATCCTTGATAGCAAGAGCAGACCATAATGCAACAGACCACAGACGGGATCGCTCACGTCAAAATACTAGAGAGCATCTAACCGTAGAGGAGACAAACTCCCCCGACTTCGCATAAGCTGCCCTCCTGTGACAAGCTGCTGCTGGCAGCCTGACCCAAGGCCTCGCTCTACACCGTTGGGTATGCACTGCTACTGGCTCATGAGCTGAGAAAAACCTCTCTGTGAGCGACACACCCTCATGTGTTCCCTCCCTTTGTGGGCACACCTATGCCACTGCTCTGGTGCAGCTCAGACATTTAATAGGTGTGAGAAGTGGCTTCAGCAGAGAGCTTGCTGGTCTTGCAGTTTCCATTCCCTCCACTTTCTGCACAAGCATGTAGTGTTGGATGAACAACACCCTGAAAGCACACAAGAGTCAGCCCTGGCTTCCAGGGCACAGTGTACAGCCTGCAGCACTACCCTTTTGGGCACTGGTGTCCCAGCAGCGGAGGGGAGGCAGGCATGCCTGTGCTTTCACACTGCCCATCAGAACCAGAGGCACGGCCCCAGCTGCCTGGACTTCTTTTCCACATCAGAGGCTCCTACAAAGGGACCAACCTGAGCACTTTGCCCACCTGACACCACAGAGGTAGCAAATGAGGGAGCCTCATACTTTAGGCAGCAAGAATTATTGATAAAGAGCCTGATCTTTTCCCTTCCATGCAATCTTTTCTTGTCGTGTGAGAAACCACCCAGTCACACTGGTAGTGCAGGGAAATGCTCCCATCAGCCTGGCAGCAGACACCCCAGAAACGAGTTTGCCAAGCAGCCTCTTATCCATGCACCTATCACAGAATCCCAGCGTGGTGGGGGTTGGAAGGGACCTCTGGAGATCGTCTGGTGCCACCCCCCTGCTCCAGCAGGGACACCCAGAGCAGGGGGCCCAGGATCGCAGTGTCCAGGCAGGTTTGGAATCTCTGCAGAG
>JAAGNO010020036.1:0-18673 GCA_033439905.1 Ceryle rudis
TTTTTTTGTTTTTTTTTGTTTTTTTTGTTTTTTTTTTTCCCCCCCCCCCCCCCGTATAAATAGCCCAGTATTGTTTGGAATAATACAGCATAAAAATATTTTCCTGTCCATATACAATTCAGGATGTGGGTTTCTTTATTATTGTAGTTTATAATAAAAGGAAAACATTTCTTACTAAGTGTATTCCACTTTTGTTTCATTTTATGAAGGAGGCCATCACAGCAAGGCTTATCTCCTGATAACTCATTAGGTGAATCTCATTATCTCCAATTTTAACTTTGGAAACATACCTAAGCAGACAGTTATTAACAATCACATATGGTGGTAATAATTTTGAAGAATTTTCAGCATCACCAGCTTTTGGGATTTGGTATCTCTTCCTTGGAAAGAGCAATTCCAGCATGGGAGGACAGCAGCTTTCCTGGCCCTGAGGTAACAACCTCCAAGCAAGGACTTGGCAGCAGAAGTACTCTTGATCCTTTAAAGATTCAAGAGGTAGATGATGATGTAGTGGGTGGAAGAGGAGGAAGAACGACTGTAAACTGCAGCCTTCAGGTCTCCTCTGTCTCCGCCCCAGGGAACAGCAGTGTAAGCCATTCTCTCTCTCACAAGTTCTCACACACCGTGTAGCAAAGTGCTTTCTCCAAAACATCTTGCTGTCTTGTCAGATGTAATTAAAGCTGGCTAAATTCAAAGGTTATTGGAGTGAAAGGACTGATGGACAAACATGTGGCATAGTTGAATAGGTCTCATTTTCTTAAAAAGTTAAGCTATTTATGTGTATTTGTCAGAAATAATGAGCAAGCAAACCAAAGCAAGGGATAAGGTTTTATTTCTTTTGCATCTTTGTTCATTACTTTCATAATGCTTTATGATTTAATTGTAAATTTAGTCCCTAATACTTATACTGCTGCCTGCTGTCCACATTTATTTTCTTGGTATCCTATGGTCTGAAAGTTACCACAGACTATGTAATTTCCTTCCTAAAGTCTTAAGAATAAATTTAATGTAATCACATAGAGCTTTATGGAGATAATTTGGAGTTTTCTTTGCATATCCACATGTTTAGGAATTTGATTTTTATGGTTGATGCAGTAAGTTTAAATATGTGTCATAGCTACTGATTTTCTTTGGAAGTTTTTTTTTTCAGTGCCATGAGGAATTCTTCAGTAAAGCAGAAAAATAAACAAGATACAGAGTTCTGCAGCTTGGCCAAGTGACAGGGGCTTGATACCTGCATCAGGAACGCTAGTGGGCGTGCTCTGGCTCTGCTGTGCACTGGAGAGTTGGCGAGTCACATCACAGTTAAGCTTGAGAAGCTGCAGGCCTGTACTGCACTTATTTAGCAGCTTATATATTATGTTTATAACTTTGCTTTTAGGCCTGTGCTGAGCTGCAGGTAAACCCTGGCCACAGGATAAATGTTGCTGGTGAGCTGTAATGCTGGAGCCTGCAGGCAGCTCCCGTTCAGTACCAGTGGTAACACCACCTGCATGTCCTTGTCTTTATCTGAAAATAAGTTCTTCTGAGAATGTCCTTTTTGTTTGAGAGTAGAAATGAATAGAATTGTTTTAAGAAAATACTGTAAAAGCTTAAAAGCCCAGAATAGGGTGGGGATCCATGCAGCGTGCTGTGAACTGATTGGAGACCCATCTGATGCCTTGCAGCTCAGGATCTCCAGCATCTGAAGAGATATAAAATAATCTATGCTGTCCCCTGCTTTTTTTATACTATTAGCTTCACTAAATGATATTTGATTGATACTTCCGAGAGTCTGAGTGCCTTTCTTATTTGGATTTCAACTAACCAGAACCTCTTGGTTCAAAGCAATAGCGTGCTAATTTTCAGGAAAAAATGTAAAACCCAGTGGTACTAGTCTGTGTTGCTGGTATGCAGAGAGCAAATGTAAAGGGAAGAGTACTACTCTAGTTGCTGTGAATGCCTGCTATTAAATTCCAGATTTGTAGCTGCTATGTTTTAGGCTGTAGACAAGTCTGATGTTGTTGATTTAGGTCTGAACACGTTAGGTAGTCTCAAAATAGGAGGCTTGGTCCTGAACCTGAGAAATGTGTGGATGAACTTTTGCATTCCTGAAGGTTGTTACTGACATGGAAGTAGTACTGCAGAGGTATGAAATTTGCTTATGTGGGTGTGCAAGTGCTGGAGGATCTGACTTCTGGTGTTGAGAGAAGAGGGAGAATTACCTGCCAGTTGTCTGATCTTATATTTAGAACTTCTGTACTGCTGTAGTGCTAAAGCTACTCTGACTGTTTTACTGATGATATTCCCTCCATGCTGGTAGGTACAGGTGTGTACTATAGCATCCGTTGAAATTGCCGTTTACTTTGCATAACATATAATTTGTTTTTTAATGTTTTCCATAAGATCCATTTAGGAAAGCTACGGGAATGTTTTTTCTTAGTTGTCTGCGATCTACAGCAGAAAATAATATGGGGAGTTATGTGATTAGCTGTAAAGTCTGCACAAGGTTAACTTTTTTGTGAATTCATGGTTGTGTATCAGTACCAAGATGAGTGCAGAGTCCTGGGAGCACAGTGACTGAAGGATCGCATCTACTTCTCTGATTTATTACTTGGTTAAATCAAAACTTTGTAGTTTGCCACTGGATCTTGTGAATGCTGGGGCTGGGGAGAAATGGGAAGTGAACTCTTCAGTGCTCAGGGCCTTTAAACAGGAAGCCATGAGTGCAGACTTTTAAGAGCTACATAGTAAATTGGGTTGAATTCATCTTCAAGGTTCTTGATTTTGTGGAGTGATGGGAGTTTCACAGCAGCTTTTCTTGAGTTAAAAAAAAAAAAAAGAGGTAAAAGTTACAATGCAAATGCAATTGGTACACTAGCATTTGTGTATTTTCCATTTAAAACAATATATTTAAAATTCTTAATTTGTGTGCAGTGAACACTTTTATCAGCTTTTACCTGCTATTAATTTGTTAACATTCATGTCTTGTAATCAAGAAACACAATTTTTTATTTTTTTTTTTTTAGTAAACGTGTGTGGACTTCTGGTATTTTGAGCATAAATGAATACTTGGCTATTTGGTTAATACAAGAAAATCTGATAATTTCACTGTGCAGTTTCCATGCAGTTGTAAAAAAAAACCCAAAAAATACTTGTCCAGCAAAAGTGTGTGCAATCTCTTTACTGTTGCTATACATAAGTGATAAGTGTTTACTAGCATTTGTTAGTAAGTCCTCAGATGCTCAGCATAGTGTAACAGCCTTGTTTTAAAGACAGCTTCAAGTGTAGAGCACTGTGAGTGGGAGGGAATGCTAATAAAAGCATTGGTGTGTAAGATTTGCTCCACTACAGTGTCATCAGGTTGTCCTGAATTTTTATAAAAAACCCCTTGTGAATTAATTCTCTATATTTTTGTCTCAAGTATAAAAAACATCTTTCCCGAATGAAAAACGAAAAAACCACCAGAGGGAAGTTATCTTTGGGGTTTAGCAGAAGTTGACGAGATGACTTTTGACATGTAATGATTCTTGTCTATGCAGATTGTTTTATGGTATAACAGGCTTTTCTTTTTCCTAACATCAGAGAAGTAAACTTGCCTATTCTCAACAAACATTTTTGAGTACTAAATTAAAAAAAAAAAAAAAAAAGGCAGCACCTTTTGGAATGATCTTCAATCTTCTTCATCTTTTGGTCTTGACTCTACACAGTTGCCAACTATTGATTTCAGCCTGTCTCCCTGGTATATAATACCCAGTGTAGCTTCAGGCACACTTAAAGGATGTGTGTATCAATACAATGCATGTGGGTAAAGCAGAGAAATCAATAATTGTAGTATTCTCTCATGTATTTCTCAATTTCCCAATCTTGCTCCTGTTCCTTGAATTATGTATGACTTAGCATAAGATGTTGGTGATGCCAGGTAAAGTCAGTTTAAGTTGCACTTTCTAATTTCTCCAAGTGGCTTTGGTTTTGTTTGTTGGTTTGGGTTTTGTTCCACTTGGGCTCTCATTGTGAGATGCTGGCACCTTGCTAAATAAAAAGTACACAATGACATTCCTGGAGGGACTTGTAGATGAGGTGCTTAGGGACATGGTCTAGTGGTGGGCTTGGCAGTGTTAAGTTTATGGTTGAACTTGATCATAAAGGTCTTCTCCAACTGAAACAATTCTATGATTCCATGGAAGAAGAAGAAAAAAAAGTATTTACAGGTAGCTTGGTAATTAACTTTAAAAATAGTGGTTTAAAGTTCTAAAAATAAAAAATTAATATAGAGAAAACATATACACTTGCATGTGCACACACAAACAAAGGCATTATTGCCTTTTTGGTTATGCATCTGCTCTTCCAGGAAACCAAACATTATGTATGTTAAATATGGAGAGACAATCATTCATAGCCCTTGTACCTCAGAGCAGCTGCAGATAATATTAGAAATGGTGACTACTTATCCTGAAATATCTGTTCCAATGTTTTTGAACTAGAACTGCAGTCTAGTTGAAACTATCTTATCCAGTGATCTTTTCACTTGTGCCTTTATTAGTCATGCAATGGGCTTGTGATAGTATAAAGCTAAAAAGTTTCTCAAAGCCAAGTCTTCAGAGAATAAAGATGCAGTCTTACATGTTGTGCTCATCTTTATGAGATTTCCTAAAAGACTTAAAATTTCACCCTGCAGCAGGTTCTCCTTCTCTTCCTGTTTCTTCCAAGAACAGAACAAGGTTTCTTGCTAGGAAGTGGTTTTTGTTTGGTTTGTTGTTTTTTAAGTCTTTGATATGCTGGAATTACCAGTAAAGTAGATCATAGAGTCCAACCCTACCCATAACAAAAAAACACCTAAAAAAACCCCAAATACCTAAATACCCTGATCAAACATGACTTTAAAAACACAAAATAACCCCCTACATGCCTGCCACTAGAGTGTGTCCTGAAGCAACAGGTCTACCCATTTCTTAAATACCTTCAGGGATGGTGACTAAACCACCTCCCTGGGAAGGCTGTTCCAGTGCCTCACCACTCTTTCTGTAAAGAATTTCTTCCTACTATCCAATCTAAACCTTTCCTGCCACAACTTCAGACCATTTCCTCTGGTTCTGGCAGTAGTTACTAAGGAGAAGAGGCCAAAACTCTCCTCTCTACAACCTCCTTTCAGGTAGCTATAGAGGGCAATGAGGTCCCCCCTCAGTCTCCTCCAGACTAAACATACCCAGTTTCCTCAGCCTCTCCTCATACGACTTGTTCTCTAAACCCCTCACAAGCTTTGTAGCTCTCCTCTGGACACTTTCTTGCAGTCTTGCTCTTTGCAAGACAGAAGAAACACTTTGTATATGTTAGGAAATTTTGGGGCTTAAAGTACAACATGTATAATCTGCTATATCTAATGCTACAAAAATAAAAGCCTCAAGTGTCGTTAGCTAAGAGGACATTTTCTGCTTCAAAATACTTCATAAACTCAGCTTCACATCTCCTGTAGAAGAGAGGCCAAATACAATGTTATGGCAAAACTGTATTAGAGAAGCAAAAGTCTAACTTTCCAGCATAATTTACATTAAGGTATAACACACCCATACATGTGTATTTATGCACACATGTAAATGTATACATATGTATGTGTATGTAAACATATATAGAAACATGCACCAGTCTCTCCAGAGGGAGACTGCAAACCTACTGTGCTACATCCAGTTCATGTAACCGATGCCCTAAACTGCTCAGGCTTATCTCTGCTCAGAAATAATCTTATTTCAGGAAATGAAGTATTTTGTTCATGACTGCATTCTAGTTTATTATTATCAAACCTGTTTTATAAGCAGAGCTACTTAGTGCTGGATGTGCTTGTCTGTAGGAACACAAATTCTGACGCTTCTTGGTGACCCCATAGCAAAAGCGGACATGTCTTTCCACAAGTCCCTCCCTCATGCTGCTTTGGCTGTATGGTGCTGCGGGTGCATGTCTGCCTGTATCCTGAACATGTGTGTCATCTGCAATTGGGTATTTCTGCTCGCCTCTACATCTCTTATGTGTGTGTTAGTCTCCTGGTCAGTAAAACGGGCCTTTCCTCTGAGTCATGACCTCACCTGGAGATACAGGCTGTGGTAATGGTGAGCTTTATGGTGCCATCTGAATTTGGCATGGATGTGCTAGTGGAATGTCGAGTCCAGCTCCAATGGGGCAGGAGACCTGTGCTCCGGCTAATGCCTGTGGTAGGAGCACAAGAGCCTGCTGGTGGCATGCCATGCTCAGCTGAATCCCCACTACTGTTGCACCAGACTACTTGTGACACAGGGAACGTACAGCTCAGAAATCACAGACCTGTGCAAGGGAGGTAACTGTGAGCCAGACACAGTTGTAGCAATCCTTGCCTGGCTCCAGACTCGCAGACAAAGGTGCAAACTGTGGGAAGGTCTGTTCCAACAAGTGCTAAAAGATAAGGTTGCAATACAAGGTGGTGAGGGACATTTAGGTATGTCTTATTGATCTGACTTATCTTTTTTTCTTACCTTAAGGCAGTTTTAACATAGTCCACACTCCCTCCTTTGCCTTACCTATACAAGAGCAATATGTAGTGTAGCCATATCTGAAATTTGCTCATCATTTTTTTGCAGCAAAGGCCACGTGTTCTGTGAATGGCATATCTCACTTCTGGGTGAAGTAGACCAATGTATCATAGAAGAGGTCCATCAACATAACATATTGGTAATCTATAGTTTAGAACAGCAGTATGGCAATTTCATATTGGAAAATATGAAGAAAGAAAATACCATATCATCCTTTTGCTGTAATAGATGCAATGCATACTTTAAAAAAAAAAAAAAGTATTTTAAACACTGTGATAATATTAGCAGGTAGTTTTTAGAATATTACCAGATATGTGTTTAGAAAAAGGCATTCTTTCCCCAAATAAGATCTGTAAACAGATGGAATGATGACAAATTTAATGAGCTACTGCATAGCAGCAGTGTTTCCGTTTTGCTAGGTAAGAATTACTCTTACTGAAAAAAAGGAGTCAAATGTTGCAAATGTGCCTATGTATCTTTAACAGCCCAAGTTTACTTTTCTTTAAACTGAGCAATGTCATGTCTGTTTGAATCTCCTTTTTAACATTAAATTTTGAAGACATCTGTTGTCTTAGCAGGAAGGTGAACCCTGAAGATGACAATGTCTGGAAATTCTACTTGTTTTCCATTAGGCAAAAAATTAACTCTGGGCTTTGCCCTTGCCCAGGGCCTCAGTGCTGAGGAGCAGGATGATGAGGAGCTCAAGTGCCTAATTGCCGCTTGGAGCCAATGTAGGAAACCATAAAAGCTGCCAGGAAATGAGCCTTCTTCATGAAAGAATGGGGTTTTTTTTTTCTGCCATTTTGTCACGGGAATGTTTTCTATTTGCTTTCTCTTTGAAAAAAGATACTGCATTGGTCTTATTATAGCTGTATGCTCTACAGATTTGAGCAGAATTATTTACTTACAGAAAAATCATCTTTGACTGTTATGTGAGCTGATGCACTAGTTTAAAGTTAACACGTCTTTCATCTTAAGCTGCTATGAACTTATGAAATTAAAAGCAGTAACACTGTTATATAACAGAGCTCTTGCAGTATACTGCACTTACTATAATATGGTAAAGATTTAAGAAACATATTTCAATCAACTAATCCTAGAACTTTGGTAATATTTCAAAGAAACATATGCATCATAAATCTCTGGGTGCGTTGATCTCTCTTACTCTTAGACATGCTTTTCCTTTTTATACCTGTTTCATTTTAACAGCCTGTGCACATGCTGTTGCTCAGCTACAAAACACTTGAAAAAGTTGTGTGACATGGGTATTCTGCTGGATGATTTTTGCATAAGGATGTTCATTACCTTCTGTATTTTCATTTATATTTTCATTACAGATTTGTATTACAATAGTTGCATTTTTCTATGGAGGGCAACTAATGTAACTAAACAGTCAAACCCAGAGCAGTAATTAGTCTGGGAGAGATCAAAGGGTGCTTTTCTAAATCCTAACAATTTGATGGGGGTGAGCAAAACCCACAGTCTTTCTTGACTTGGTCTCCTATTAATTTTCACTCTCGTTTGCTGCAGCGCAGCTGCTTTCCTGTCAATCCAGTGCACTGCCTGAAAAAATCCATTTGGATGTCACAAATGCAATTTCAATGGGTTTAGCAAGAGCAACTACTCCTTAACTTAACCTTTCTGTTCAGCAAGGGATTCATGGGAAAAAGAAATTCCTTGAGCAATTGTGTCTCCACAACCCATCAGAACACATCACAGCAGGAAAATGTATCTGAAGACAGTACCATGACCTGAGATGTGAGTTAGTCTGATTCTTTGCTGAGTGACAGACACAATCCATGCATGATTTAAAAGGCGTGTGTGCATGTGAAGCATGAGTGACAGCCGAATACTCTAATGAGAAGTTGCAGAACTGGAATGGTAGTATTAACTGTCCACCATTAATATTGTCATCAGAGAGATATCTTCTTTAATGCACCCTGCTGAGCTAGATGATCTCTTGAAATCTGTTTCAGCCCAGCATTTTTATGATTTCATGACAATATCTCAGTATTTTGGCGAGTACTCAAAGTCCTATTCTCTCTGCTTTCTCTGCCCTATATTGTCAAGTGGCTAGGGCAAAAAAAAAAGAGGTTTGATTCAAGTTATGTGCTCTTAAAGCGGAGGCTACTGCTGCACTCTGAAAGAAGAGAGAAGATGGGAGCATCTCTGTGTTCCCATCAATCGTGGATGGAGAGTGAGGTGGCAGAAAAGGAGATCTTTGTTGAGCAAGGGGGAAAAGGTACCACCATTCTGACCCCATTGTGCATTATAAGAGGAAATGGTGGAGGAAATTTTACACACTGGAGACGAAGAAAGCATAGAAGTTGCAAAATGCCTTAGGTGGAGAGGAATAAAAAGAGCATCATACTGCAAAAAACATGCCATGATCATAATGTTTTCTTCCCTTTACTGGTTGTCTGCCTGGCTGATGAAAGGTATTTTTATAGTCCCTTGCACGGGAGTGGGAGAAAGGAGGTAGGGAGGGCTTTACATATTTAGTCAACGACCTCTGCTACTACATGCTAGTCTGAATTTTAATCCCTGTGGGGTTCTCCTAGTCTCTGGTTTTATGTGAGCAGCTGGTAGATAGAGAAGCAGTGAAAGCCTCTCCACTTGCCTGGCTGTGAAATGGGCTAATGGTTTACTGAACTGAGACAAACTGGCAGTGCTTGCTTTCTTCTAGCACTGGTGGAAGAGCTGATATTTATTCCCAGATTTATTTCTTGCATGACAGAGTAGACGTAGTCAAATACATCTGTCTGTAACAGTTTGCACTGGAACTATATCCCCAAAATACTATCAATTCTCAGTTACCTAAATACATGGAAATTCCCTCTGGTCATCATATCTTTCCCACAGAGATCTGTGACCATTTTCTTAAGTAATTTTTGTAAATGATAGAAATCCAGATACATTTTCCCTAAAAGTTATCCGTAGGCATTCCTTTGCAACAGGTCTTTGTTGTTGTTCATGTTTTTGCATTACAAAATGGTCAAGAAT
Organism: Ceryle rudis; assembly: GCA_033439905.1. Classification (NCBI taxonomy): domain Eukaryota; kingdom Metazoa; phylum Chordata; class Aves; order Coraciiformes; family Cerylidae; genus Ceryle; species Ceryle rudis. Next base: position 9,540 of record JAAGNO010020036.1, read on the forward strand.
GTGCTCAGCCCTGGTTTGATTAGAAAGCTGCCCTGGTCTGTGCTGATGGGAGAACTGCAGCTCCCTCCCTCCCTCCCATAATGCCAATAACCTGTGCTCCACAGACACTGTAGAGTTGGAGACACTTGCTTTACAGTTGGTCTGTTGGGTTTCTGTTTGTTGTGGGGTTTTTTTTGGTGTGTTGTTGTTTGGGTTTTTTTTTTAATGTGTTTGGGTTTTGTTTGTTTGTTGTTTTGTTGATTTTTATTCCCCCCCGATGTCTGAATGCAGACATTGTGTAGTAAACCAGGATGATTTTATTGTCAAATTCTGGGACGGGGCTATGTCTTGTTCAGCACCCATAACGGGTAGGCTAACTGTGCACCCTTATGGCATGCCACCTGCCTGCAAATGCAGCTGCATGGAAATGATCTCTGTTATCACAAATGTTCTAATGTAGGTTGTTTTAGTGGGGATAGTAGCTGTAGTTCTCAACATATGAGCAATCTCATTGAGTTTAATTTTTAAATTATCAGGCAATTGTAAAGACATTTAATTCAGGTAGCCATAATGCAACTTTCTTAATGTGATATGAAGGCTTTTAAAAACACCTCTTTAAAAAGAAGCCCATCTGCATTAAAGCAAGGGAACCTTTTCTCTTACTCCTTTTGTTCTGACCTCCTTTGAAGTGACAATGTCTGTGATCTATGTAAAGCTCAAGTGCTGTGTATGATTATAGGAATGACATGATATTAAGTGGTTGACCTACCTATTATAGAATTTGTAAAGCACAGAACTTTTTATTACACAGTGATAAATATCACACTGTGGAGAACTGAAGCTGCTACTTCCCATTTGAAATGGGAGCCATTTTTAAGCCAACTGTAATATTTTAAAAACAGATATTTGCTTTTTCATTAGACTAGAAAGAAATAAATCTTGATCATTTTCCCCACCTCTTCTCCTTACCAACCAGTATTTCAGAAAATTATTCTGTTCTACATTTCTATATATTAAAAAGTCTAACAAAAAATTGTTTTAGCCAAAGCCTGCTTTAATTAAATTAATTATTCCTCTGAGTGTAAACAGGCAGGTATGTTTGTAGGGGTGAGGTCATATACATACAGCCTTTCAGTCCCCACTGTATGTTCTGTTACCAGACAACATGATGAGAAGACCTTGCAATCAGCATTGTAAATCCTAATGTTTTAAAAAGCAAGTAAGAGCTATTAGTTGATTTTTGAGAAGGTTCAAACCAAACCGAATCAAAACCAGCAACAACACCCCCCCCGAAAAATCCCAACCAACAAATGAACAACAAAAAAACCCCAACCAACCAAAAAAACCCCACCCACAACAAAACACACAAACAGAATCAAACAAACAAAAAACAAAAACAAGCACCAAAAAGAAAGAAACAAAAAAACCCCAACCCCCTGAATATAATGTTATCCTATAAAACACTTTGGCATGTACTTTAAGACCAAAAGTTGTGTAAAAAGAGCCATTGTGTCAGCTGAGTACTGAGGTTTACCGCTCAGTCCTCTTGGAGGGCCAAGCAGATTCCTTGGAGGCATGGAAAGAGAAGGCCAGCTGTGAAATTATTGTGGTTTTTGGGTTTGTGTGCATTTATAAAGGCATTGAAAACTAAGTTGTACAAAGCAGCAGAAGTTTCTTTTCCACTTCAGAATTTAAAGTTCCACAGCAATCTGCTGAGTCTTTATGGTCAAAGGGATGCAGAGTAAAAGGAGGAGGAAATAATAGAAAGCATCTGATTCTGCACTAAGTAAAAGCAGTTTTCCTTTGTGCAAATGAGTTTGAAAAAGTTTCTTCTGCTGTTATTCTGGCAGAACCTTTAGGATATCCTTCTGAAATTGTATAGCAGCATTTAAGGTGAAAACATGAAAAAAAAATTGTTTTTTCTGAATGACAAATCTGTGACAAGTTCCAACTGTAATGCAAATTGTTACAAAATGTGTAATGAAGATGAACACAGCTTAAAGGGTTCTTGAAGTCTGCATGCTAGATCTCTTCATAGATGAAATTTCTGTTAAATTTTCTGGAACTTTTGTATGCTGGATATGAAGTGGAAAACTAGTAATAATTAGTAAACAGTTAGGTACTAAGGAAAATATTTTATTAGAATATCCTTTGCAGTTTCTTCTGTCTTTCAAAAGTTCAGAGAAAGAAAATAAAACATGCATAAGGTTACATGCAAAGGGTCATGGAAAACCTGATGTAAATGGATAGTTGTTTACAAAGGGCTCAGTTGTGTCTTATGGTAGTTTCTCTATATATTTTTATAGAATTTAAAGCAAAACCTCTTTTTTCACAGAATCACGGAATATTCATGGTTGGAAAGGACCTCCTAGATCACAGAGTCCAACCAAACCCATAACAAAAAAACACCTAAAAAAACCCCAAACACCTAAGTACTGAAATACCCTGATCAAACATGACTTCAGAACCACAAAACACAAAATACAAAAAATAACTCCCCTTTAGTGGAGCTGTCCTAATTGCTTTTAATAAGTAATCATATATCTGCCTGAAGTTGAAGTAGGTTAATTATGCATGAGTGAAGAATTCATCGATAAATAATGCAAGTCACATCCAGATCATTAATCAAACAAGTAAACTAAAATCTTAGTTCAGTGTTTGTATTGGTATCATGAATTCTGTATTCTCAGTAAGTGATTTTTAAAAAAGTTACAGCAGCTTGGAAAAAAATCCCACCTTCCAACATTAATCTATGTATGAGTCTACATGATGCCAATAGTGAAAAAAAGTACCTGTACCTCATTAATCTTATCTCTCTCAATTCTCTCACTGTAGTGGATTTTTTTTTTTTGCACTGAAGTTGAGGATGGTTAAATCTGCTGCTTGTTCAGGACTCACTATTGCCTAGTTCCTGTTTCTGGCACACGATTTCTCCTGTCTAGATAAAGTAGAAGGAGCAGAGAATTCAAACAAGAGATGAAGTCCAACAGGTTTTTTTTCCTGCAGGTTGGACTGCTAGGCAATTTTTCCTCTCGCCTTTGTAGTGCGGTGCTCAATTCTCTTCCTAAAATCATCTGGGAATTGCACTTAACTATTTCCTTGTAGCATAAAGACCTAGAACACTGGTGTGGTTCCTTCTGTGGTGTTTTTTTTTTTTTTTTTTTTTTTTTTTTTGTTTTTTGTGTGTGTGTGCATGTGCGTGTGACTTGTCAGTCATGGATTTTGGTTTCAGGTTAGTTATAGATTCGAGGAAAGCTTTCTGGTGAGTGTTCTGTGTCCATGACCTGTGGCCTGTCTTGAGTGATTACTTGTAATTGTGGGAACTACTTCTGGAAGGAGTCCTATCTCAAGCTCCTTCAGTGCTGGAATTTCCCCCAGCAGGGAAATTTTCTTTAGTGGGTTTTGTTTTCTCACCTTCTGTCTCCTATGAATGATTTGAAAATGAATGCAAATCTTCAGGCCTAACAGAGGAAGGTGTCTGTCTTGTTCAGAAGTAATCTGTTTTGTGGAGATGGTTACTTTCTTTCTGACACATATTTACCACCTACCGTGAGCACAGCGATGGAAATCCATTGCTGAAGTTATGTGAGTTATTTAGATCAGAAACTGTGGCGGTTCTTTGCTTCAGATATGCTTTGCAAATTCACTTTGTATAGATGTTGCATTCAGTATTGTTAGGAGCTTGTGTTTTTTTTTTTTTTTTTATTGTGCCTCGTTTTTAATTCAAAGCATTAGAGGTGAATGTTGTAATCAAGTGAGAAGAAAAGATGTTCATAGTGGACATGAGTTCAACTGTATTTTGATTTAATTTCCTTTTTTTTTTTAAATAAATCAAAATATCTTAATGTGCCCTCCAAGAATTAATGAAATAGTGTAATAATACGTCCTGTACTGTTGTGAATACTGAAACAGTTTCCTTTCTTGCTTGCAAGTTCCATTCATGCAGCTCAGAAAAAGTAAAGGAAATTATTTGTGTACCTTAAAAACTAAGTTTTCTGCTTCATGCAAAAATGAGACTTTAACATTCCCTACAATTGGTTTGAATAGTAAAAGAAACAGGAAACAAAAAAGTCCTTTTGAGCTCGGTTCAAGGGGGTCTGACACACTACAAGAGAGCCACATGACATCTGCACATTTTTCTGTATGTTAGCACTGGAAAGAGGATAGAATTACCAGGAAATGTTGCCCTGTGATTTCTGTATTGAAGTGGCTGCATCTGTGCCACCTGTTGATGACATGATTGGAGCATTAGTTCTTGCTCTGCCTTAGCACTATTGATAACTCTGCTTAACATCACCACAGGGGAGGCTTTGTTGGAGGCTGCAGTCACTTGCCTGAGCAATGGTGTACATTGGCTCCTCCATTCAACTCTTTTTTTCTGACATTAGCGCATTTGAATGGGCCACCAGTGAAGCCATTCAGTGAGAACATGCAGCAGGGCTCCTGGGTGGCCTGGGGCTGGGCTGAGAACCCCCGTTAATGGACTGCCAGCCGCGGCCCATTGAGCTCCATGAACTCGGTGACCAAAGAAAAGTGAGACAAAGATGTTCCTCAGCGCAACGTGTAGGTCAGCACCGGACAAAGGCAGACAGTGACCAGTCAAACCTGTTTGATTACTCCACTGAAAAGGGGACGCCTACCACAATGTGAGCACTGCTCCCGCCGGGGCTGTGCTGGACCCTGTGCCGGTCACCTGGGCGTCGGGACTGCATCGGCACTGAGCCTCTGAGGATTTAGCCGAGCTCTTGCTCTGCTCACGGTGGGATTTGCATTCTCCTTAAGCTTGTAATTGGTATATTTATCGCTGCAGATTGCTGATAAGCATGCGTATAACTCTCTTGTATATTGTTCACCTACATGCACATGAAATGTCAGCAGCAGCTAAGTGAATTAAGTGCAGAATTAAACTTCCCCCATCTGACTATTTGTGCCTATTATTTTGATAAAGGTAACAATCTGTTTCAAACATTGATCAAAGATTGGTGAATTCAAGATGGAAAGTGGCAGATGCTATGTTGGTTGCTCTCGTAAATAACAAATATGTTCAATATTAAAACCTCCTTTCTGTTGAAAGTGTATTTTCAGTGCATTTTGCCAGTGATTACAAAATACTTGTTTGGGTTTTTTTTGTTTGGTTTGTTTTGTTTTGCCTCTAACTTGCACCTGTTGGAACTAACAGCTGCTGTTTGCAATCATTAAAACTACTCTGTTACATCAGTTGAACATCAGGTAGTGAGAGCTTTTCTCCATATAGTTAGAAAAAAAGACCTGGGAGAGTCATAAGTTCTGAGCTCTCTACTAAACTATAGCTAAAATGGTCTAACTTGGATTGGTGGCTCGAAAGCTGTTGGTTGGCTTGGAATAAGGAGTAAAAGTATCCCTGTCCTTGCATTCTTGTGTGATCTTCCCGAAACAAGGGAGATTATGGGAAAGAGATGATGATTTTTCCTGAAGATTAACAGCAGAGCTGTGAGAAACATCTTGAACCCCAAGTAGGTGTTTAAAGCTCAGTTGTCAGTTCTGCTCCTTTGATGGGGATATTCCTCTACTATTTATCCATATGGATCTTTGCTTTCAACCTTGTGAAAATATTCCTCAAAAATTTGTATGGATGCTAAACATTCCTGTACGTATGACTTTATGTTGTATTTCTTGCACCTTACTCCCCAGTTACCTCAGGAAAAACCCTTGAGATGGAGCTATTTGGTCTCAGAATGTGTGTACTTACTTTGTAATCAATCTCTCACAGATCTAACCCTGCCTTTTCTAGATCACTTCTTGTGTCTTCAAGATGCATGAGTTATCTGCAGCAGAAGACGATATGACAAGCTCTCAGCTTCTTGTAAATAACAAATTTCCATTCTGAGTAAAAATGAAGAACAGAAGAGAAATGAGTCATTTTCTTGACATTGTAATACCTTACAGCAAATATTTGCTACCAGGATTTTTTGTTAGTTTTGGGTTTTTTTTACCAAAATTAAGACAAAGTGGACCCAATGTCAAAGACCTTAGAGAGAAAACAGGAGGTATGTGGATGTAAAGGTGGGGAGAGGATGCTAAACCAGTAAGAATTGGTTGAAAAAATACTGTGGGCATCTCAACTCCACACTTTATTTTCACAGACTGTGGTTTCAGAATTGTGAAACATACAGTTGGAATTGACAATAGGAGAGAATTCTGTGAAGAAAAGATCTGAAGCAGAAAGAAGTCCTTTCAGAATGCTCAGGTTGGTTGAAAAGATGAAGGGGAAAAAGAGGATCAAAAGAAAGAAAGAGAGGGAGCCAGGTGAACAGATGACCAGGAAGGAGGAGATACTTGAGACTGATTTGCTCAGAGAAGACTAGTGAGATCTAGTGAAAAACCAAATACATGTAGAGTGCCAGGCACAACTGAGCCAGTGAGTCAGCTGTGAGAGCTTGCGCCTGGAGGTCTTACTTCCTCGGCCTGTTTTCTAAATGATAAAACCATTTCCTATGTTACACAATCATCTGTGATTTTGCATACCTTCTGGTGCTATTGCAGTTGTGATATTTTACTGCTTTTTCAGAACAAAACAAGAACTCATGCAACTAGAAAGGCTTTGGAAGAGTCGGAAACCTTCCTCACCTTGGTATGTTTTGGTGGCTGCGAAGCAGACATGGTAATATGCAGTCAAATCTCATGTTACCTTCTTAAACGCAAACACAAAGAAGCAGTATGTGGGGATGTGATTCTGTATGAGCAAACAGTAAATATCCACATTTATTTTTATGACTGCAGATAAATTGGAAACCTCAGATACGCAATGACAAAAAGCGTACAACACCAGACTTACCTATTGCCTGCAGAATCAAATTTCAGCTGCAGCAGTTAAGAAAATAATTAGTTTCCCTTACACAGTTACTGAAGCATACAACACCTCCGAACTAACTAGATAAGAGCAGTTTGGGCCTAGGGCAAAGCAAAGATGCAAGATTTTGCTGCTAATATTAAAGGATTGTTAAGAGAAGCAATCAGTGCAGTCTCTGGGGGGCAGCACACTACCACCTCCTGTGCCTGGATGTAACAGCCACTTCAACTTCACCTTAGAAGAATAATTGCTTCTACTGCTAAGTCTTCAGAAAACTTGGGTTTGATTACACCAGGTTTCTTACAATAAGTACCTTGCATTTATTTTTATACCTTGATTATAGGACTATGTTACTTAAAATCTTGTGACTTTGCAAACATTACCAGTTTTATGTGTGCTCAGAGATACCGGTTTAATTTTCCTGTTATGCTCTTGTCTCCTGTGGTTAGCTTCTGGTAGAAAATTTGATAAAATTATGTTGATCAAAAATGGTTCTGGTCATTTTTCCCCTGCTTTCTGCCAGATTGTTTCCATCAAAGGGTCCTGACATGGAAAAGTGGTCCTTTAGAAAGAATGATCTTTTTTTCCTTCTTGCCAAGTGGTTTAGGTATTGGGTGTTACAGGATCTCTTGTGCACACATTACCGGAATCCCAGAGGGGCAGCTTATCTACTTGACACTCCATAAACCTAGTTAGAATCAGATGGGTCTGTGAGATTCCCAGCATATGTTTGTTTCTGTGGTGTTATCAGTAATCTAGAACTGCGCAATGAATAAGGAAAAATCCATAGGCTAATTTAAGTCAGAATTTTTTTTTTCTGTTATTAACTGTCTTCTAATGTGCTATAACTGAAAATGACAGGAGGATAAAGAAGGGAATTTCTCTTCATCCTTCAATAGGTTCTGGGGTAAAACATCCTTTCATAAAGTGGTAAACAGCACTCTCTTTGTAACTAGCAGATGTTTCTTCAGTTATTAATTATGGTTCTCGAAGCTCAAAATGAACACGTGAGAGCTTTCTTTAATTTGATTGACAAGTGGTATGCCCAATAAAATGTTTCTTTCAGGAGATAGTTTCAAGAGAAAGGGAAAACTTTCCAAATTCCGGTGGAATTTAATGAATTGGTTTTGGTTGAATATACATTTTAAGGTGTTAGGGAGCACTCACAGGAAGAGCAAGGAGAAAGCTGAATCTACTAGTACTCGGTAATGAAGACTCCCACCAAGAATGTATAAACCTACATTCAGATCTCCTTGTTGTTTGATTCAGGAAAGAGGTTGCAGCCTAGGTCTCCTGCATCTAACAAGCAGGCTGAAAATGTGCATTAGAGTAGAAATCTGTGCCCTGCTTAATCTTGATCTTTTTTTCGTGTGTACTACAAAATATTCTAGATATTGAGCATAGAAGAGAGAGGTTAACCATTCAGTCACTGTACTGAGAGACCTGTCTTTCAGTCCCTGTTCTTAGATATTTAATTTTTTATATTTTATTTTTTAGTATGAAGCAAGGCGGCTTCAGCTGGAATGACCAGAACAACAGATGGGTTTTTGGGAACTTCTTTAAGGGACTTCTTTTGTGAAACAGGTAAATCTTTGTTCTAAAGCTGTGCTCAGAATTGCATAGGAAGAGGCTGAACCCTGAGTACAACTGTCCTTGTCAGTGCTGCAGCACTACCATGGTGTCACCATTTAGGGTCAGGGAGGCCTCTTAGACCTGTAACAGATGCTCTCCGTTAACCCCCTTCCCTCCCCAAAGGGGAAGAGAAAGGGAATAAGGGAGAGAGACTTAGTGATTGTAAAAGGAAACTAGATCAGCTTTAATGAAAATTAAAATGATAACAATAAAAAATAGAATATCTACAAATATGTACAAAACCACTATCAAACCCAACCCACCCTGATGGCAGTTACATCACCATCACCACTGATGCTGTGGAACAGGCACCATGAGAGTCCCAGACTTGGCCCAGCAGCAGATGGGAACTATGTTCAGGAGCTGGATTCTGATACTGGATTCAGGAACACACAGATTGGGGTCGCAGACAGAATGGACAGAGTTCTCCTTGGGTGTAAGGAAACAGGAAGAGGACCTGAGCCAAGCTGAGCAAAGCCAACAAGGCCCTCATGATCCCTCAGCTTTATACCAAATATGACATATATAGGATGGAATCTCTTGTTGGTCAGTTTGGGGTCACCTGTCCTGTCTTCTCCTCCCTGCAGGTGCAGCCTTTTACTCTCTGCACCCCACAGCATGGTACACAAGATCCAGCAGTGGCCTTGGTCTGCACACCAATCCTTGGTAGTAACTCTAAACACGGGCTGTTATC